>JASSUY010039132.1:0-38387 GCA_032466535.1 Forpus xanthops | reverse complement strand
CAGGGGGGTTGGAACTAGATGATCTTAAGGTCCTTTCCAACCCTAACTATTCTATGATTCTATGATTCTATGATTTTTAGGTAGTGATCATTTAGGGAATGAAGAGTTTTCAAGTTAACAGCAACGCACTTTTTTGTAGCAGGTGGATATTATTGTGTTAATTATGCTTTCAGTTTTCATTATTCAAGAGCCAGTGATTACAGCTGTATAGTGAAAACATAGAAAAGCATGATATGTAACAATATATATAGATGGATGTAAAGTTTTCAATCAGTTCAGTAGAGTACCTGTCAACTAAGTACTCCCAGTTAAGTCGTATCCAGTCCCAGGTCATTGTTTTCCCATAGGTGTTATATGAGATGTATCTCAGGACTGTGAGCACATCTTGGCTTTTGATGAGGCTGTTGTTGTAAATATATTTCAGATACCTAAGGGAAATTTCATAAAAATCAGAAAGACCACAGAAACCAAGCATAGGTTAACACTTGTAGACATAATTGATGATGATGAGAAATAATGCAATTCTAATGTCTATATTTCTTAAGTATTCATCACCACAATCTACAGCCAATTTCCAAGCAGAGTTATTATTTTTGCCTACAATATTTTAAAGGTGAAGTACACTGATCTAAAACATAAGTTGAAAACTGAGTCAAGAGATAATTATATTGAGAGAAATCTAAACAGTTAGGCATTTCTTTAGAAAATAAATAGGGTTTATGTCTCTAGGTTTCCTGAAAACAGTGAAAAAAACATTGTTATTCCTGTGCTTTAGTAAAATAGTGAAAACAAGATCAGTTCAGTCAATAGTCCAGCCTGTTTGTGTAGCCAAGCAACAAAAAGTCCCTTTCTTGCTTTTGAGTAACCAGTTCTCTGGAGGTCTTGCCTCCTTTCGCTGCTTACAAAAGAAACATAGAGGACTAATTTTTATTATTAGGCAGCTACAATTATACACGATGAAGGCACTGTTGGAAAAGCTGAATGCATGAAGAAACTACCATATATTCAATATCTTTCTCTGAAAGAGCAAGGCTTTTTTCTCTTACGGTACAATTCTGGGGGGAGGGAGGGTAGGTGTTAGATAACTGGTCTTGGAAATGTGTTGCATTCCTCATGCTGTAATCTGAAAAAACTAACAGCCCAGGAGAGATGAGAGGGGAATCAGCAAACAGTGGCCAGTTATTTTTGTAGGGGAAGAAAAATGTTGGTACGTTTAAATCACCTGTCCAAAAGGGTGATGTTCTTTACTGATGCCAGGCCATACAGCAGCTTTTCTTTTTCTTGCGCTAATGGAGTTTCTTGGTATTTCTCAAACATGTAATTCCATGATGCCTCATCGCCTGAGTTCTGCATCCCATACCGATATACTAGGAGTCGGAGATTTGGAGGAATGCTAAAATAAAGAAACAGTACCTGAATATTCTCTCTTTCCTGCTTGAATCCTGTGACCAAGTCACATGCTGTATTCTCCACCAGCAACAAAACCTGTGATCACTCACGTTTGTCCTTGTAGCCATTGCTGGAATAGTTGAGAAGCATTGTTCAAAGATTCTGTGTCACCCATACTGCAGGCAAAGTCTAGAACGGACGTACGAAGGAGCCTTTAAAAGAGAGAGGGATTTTCCTACTGCTTAGTGTTCTTTAAATTCATCAATAATATGAGGAATAAAATCCTTAATAACATGGGAAGGGGAAAAAAACTTGTTTAACCTCTCCAAATGGCCTCCAACATCATTCCAGTGCAGTTGATCCACAATGGGTTTTACCAGGTGTCGAAAATATTCCTGAGGTAGAAAAAGGGGATTGGTTACTTTTGTAGGTTTCTTTAAATAATATGTTTGTGTTCATAGCTTATTCTCCTTCATTTTTTTTACCAGAACTAGCATCTCTTAAACAAAAATAATACAAACACGCATTATCTTTCCAGATCATCACAGCCTGCAATTCTGAATGCTTGCAATGCTGATCTGCATCTAGGACAAAGGCAACCTACTTCTCTCCAACCATGCGTGTCCTCCCAAATGAAGGTTGGGGTACAGCAAGGACACACTGCCACAACTGTTTTCATATATAATGTTGAGTTCAGGACATACTTATTTTAGTGACCATTAACTTATGTTCAGCACGTCAGGTCAACCAACAAACCTGCTCACTGCCACAATGAGATATAGCCACTCTTCGTGCTAAGGACAAGTGTCAGAGATTTTGCTGCCCTGTACATATTTCTTTTTTGGATGCAGGACAGCCTTGACTAACAAATGTCTGTATTGTGACTTATGGTGATGGATTATAAGAATAACTGGGCATATTTTTTTTCCTCCAGGTGCATAGTCCTGACTTGAGTATCCAAGTAATTCGGAGAACAGTAATAAGCAGTTCTCAGCACTTTTTTTTTAAGTACAGTAAAAGAAGTAAATGCTGATTGCTCAGCAACATTGAAAATAACTTGAAATTCAATATTATTGCTGTTACAGATCTTGAGCTGTCAGATCCAGTGGTGCCATGAGGAAATATTTGGAGTTTTTTTTGCTTCATCACCTGGAACAGGGGGAAGAGATTTGTATCATCTTCAAGCATGTTTATGAGGTAAGTTACAGATGATATAACTCTATGCCATGGTAAATAGTCTGTTTCATTTATTAGGTATTTTGTGAGCTCCAGAGGAATAGAGTAATTCACTAATCCAGATCTGTGGAAGGAGAAAACATAACTTCTGTTATTTTAATGAACTTGAAGAACTTGCTGCTTTAAAAATATTAGAACACTGATTCCTTTAGAAGGTCTGAAATAAATTCTGAGAGGGGTAAAATAATCTTGACTGTTTCTTGGATGTAACAAAGAGATCACTGAGGATCACTGTTGATCAGTGCTGTGAGAAGGCTGCTCGCACTGTGCAGCAGGCCAGTGTGCCCAGAAGTGGGTAACCATCAATTGGCTATGGCAGCTCCTGTCACAGAAAAAGGAATTGCTAGCTCTGGAGACATCCTAAAAGGCTGAGGCAATTCAGACTTACAGGCTGTCTCAGAAGGTCATCTAAAGTTTTTCTGTATCAACATGGCTGGGTAAAAGAGCTAGAAGTTTCCAAGCAAGCTTCTAAGCAAAATAGCTGAGGTGGTAATTTCTTAATGCCATGCTATGCATTGTATAAGTGCTTCTGATTTTCTGCATGTCTTCTGGACTGCTTCTATTCTTGTTACCTACATGTCAAAACCACCCCTTTCTAAGGTATGTGCAATTAAAGCCTTCTTTCTTTTTCCTTCCTCTGAACAGAAGGGTAGCATTTCCCTTGGCTGCACTGGTATTGCAAGTTGACAGTATGTACTTGAGTTTGTCCATGTTGAAGACAACACAAACCAATAAACAATTGTAATATAACAAATTCTGAAACTTTCTTTCAACAACTTGAGTTACTTCTAATTAATAGTCAATGTAAAGTGAAGAGCTTGCGTTGAAATCTCTGCAGGAAATCAGTTTACCTTGCTAAAGCAAAGACATCATCCAAAATCCCTGCACGGTCAGCAGCTGAAAAATTCTGTGTAAAAAGAGGAAAAGAGTGATCAAAGATATACAGGTTATTTGCAGAAAAAAATAGCTTCAAAAGGCCTCTATAAGAGAACCACTGGGCAGGTACACGTTATTACACTCACTTTGTGGTTGCTGACCAGAAGTGTGCTTAAACTGGCCCACTTATGACTATCATAATTCACCCGATAGAATCCAATATGGTCTGGATTAATGTTCACAAAAGAATTAGGAGGTGATGGTATTGTAATTCCTGCAAAACAAACAATGATCAGTTTGTGCATCTTACATGACGCAGAACTCACTGGAGATTCTGTAACTCCAAAAGTGATATTTGGTTTTGATGAATATTGAAACGAGATACAAACCTTCACTTTTTTTTAATGACTGTGAGTAAAGATGAGTTATTAGAGACTTCGATGAGTGCCAGCACTTGTCTTAGAATAGTGAATTATGGTAATTACTTGGGCAAGCTAGTTTGTTGAATTTAAAATGGAGATAACTGCAACTAGGGGGAGGGTGGTGAAAACTGATGTCATTGTAAAAAGTAAAAAAGTGCAAAGAAGCCGTTCTTGCAAATGTTTCTAAAGGCTTTTTCACCCTCATATTTACTATTAATTTAAAAGTTCTCATATTTTATCCTCAACTAATTTAGTTTTTCAGTTTATGTCAACTAACTTTTTAGGGGCACATGAAGAGAAGAGCTGATTGTGATATTTCTGAAATTCTAACTTGATGAAATTTAAAAACTCCCCCCCCCTCCATTTTTTCCCCTTTTTGGCCACTAGAATTATAATAACTTCAAATTTGACTGCATCAACAATCATCAAAAATACCCATGTAGGTATTTCCTCATTCCTGAAATCAGCATTAGAAAATGTATTTAAAGCATATGTAGCTCTTTTTCTTTAGCTGGGTTACCATGCCACAGTGCATTCACCAGCCTGCTACTTTACCTCTTAGGCTTGAAAATGGGCATATCCAAGTGCTGCTGGTTTCTGTACATCATAATTAAGAATATGCTTAGATTCTTCCTTGAATAGGACTGGATTTAAACATATGCTTAAGCACTTTACTGAATTAAGCCTAAATTAACATAATGTGTATATACGAGAAATAATCATAGAATAGTTAGGGTTGGAAAGGACCTTAAGATCATCTAGTTCCAACCCCCCTGCCATGCCCAGGGACACCTCACACTAAACCATGCCACCCAAGGCTATGTCCAACCTGGCCTTGAACACTGCCAGTGATGGAGCATTCACAACTTCCCTAGGCAACCCATTCCAGTGCCTCACCACCCTTACAGGGAAGAATTTCTTCCTCAGATCCAAATTAAACTCCTCCTGTTTAAGTTTGAACCCCTTACCCCTTGTCCTCTCACTACAGTCTCTCATGGAGAGACCCTCCCCAGCATCTCTATAGGCCCCCTTCAAATATTGGAATGCTGCTATGAGGTCTCCATGCAGCCTTCTCTTCTCCAGGCTGAACAGCCCCAACTCTGCAAATATAACTACTAACTTCAGCCCAACAAAGCTCTGTGCTGGTTCCTGGATCTAAAAACTATAAAGCATGAAAATTATTTCTGTATTTTATTTCTCATTAAAGACATTAAAAAGCTTTATCTATTAATTACTCTTGAAAGAGAAAGGTAAGTTTACCTGCAGAATCTGATAGGTTGTAGAAAGTATAGTTTGTTGAACTTCCAAGTCTCCATTTCACTGGTATATTCCATTTGTAACTGAAATTATTTAAAGGGAAAGAGAATCAAATGACATTTGAAAGCAAGTGCTAAAAATAAAATTCCAGTATATATTTTAATGCTTAAATCTTGGTTTATGAAGCCAATTGTGTCCTTATGTAAGCATACATTTACCAAATATCTCTAATAACAAAACACAGCTTTTTACCCGTAGCTGTTGTTTGTGTTGTAAATATGTTTCTGTGCTATGATACTCTATTAAGGCAACAAAATGTAAGATATTGGTGTGGTATAATTGAGGCAGTTACATTCCCTGGAAAGGAAAATAAAATCATGAAGTGTCTGAGATGGGAATAACAGTAGCTTGTTTTAATACTTTGTATTTGTCAATAGTTATCAAAATGATCTGGCGAACTGAGCAAAGGATGGGAATAAAATCTTGTCCACTGTCTGATGCTGATGTTTTAAACAATTTAATATGGTACTGCACAAATTACGAGCTTAAAGTTGAAAGCTGCACAATTTATCTGGTTGAGTTTGTGTTTTTTGAAAATCAATGGAACTACTGGGGCCACGTCCTTCTGAATGCAATTTTCACCTCTTGGTAACTCTATATGGTGGAGACAGTAATAATTACCCATATTCAGAGAGAGATTAAATGAATTTCCATTGTGCTATGCTTTGTAGTTTATTACCACAATTTTGGAACATGAAGTCCTGTTAAGCAGTATCTTCATGTTGTGCCTGATAATAATCTAGCAGGGTACAAAGCAATTAATTCACTAAAAGATGACTATATGTTGATGGCTGATGTAGGGCTTTATGCAGACACCAGTTAATCTTTTCAATGCTGACTTGAAATAAGTGGTTAGGTATTATTAAACATTTTTTTTTGCAGATGGGAAAACTGAATGAGCTTAAGCAACCACTGCAATACAGTCAGTAGGATCTCTTGCCTTTTCCA
Source organism: Forpus xanthops (assembly GCA_032466535.1). Lineage (NCBI taxonomy): Eukaryota > Metazoa > Chordata > Aves > Psittaciformes > Psittacidae > Forpus > Forpus xanthops. The sequence continues at coordinate 32,199 of JASSUY010039132.1, read as the reverse complement.
GACTATTTTCCTTCTCAAAGAGAACTCTAATTCTTCCAAAAGTGAGGAACCCTAATTCTTCCAAAAGTGAGGCACTGGATGGAAGGGAGCTGCAGCACAGCCTAATCAAGACTGTGACCAGGTAGTCAGGGCAGCAGGATGGCAGAACATGAGCATATCTGCATAGCCACCTGCACAGGGCTGCTAAAATTATTAAGGCGTTTTGAGCAGTCAGCTGCTGTTCCATGTTAGCATATTACAGTCCATCCCAGCACTGGTTTTTGAATTTCCATTTCTTTTAAGTGCCAGCATTCAGGAGAGGGCTCTTTCAAGCCAAACAAATTTGAAACAGTCAGCTCAGGAGACTATCCCTGAAGAATTCATGAGTTTTTTCAATGCCTGGAGTTTTCACTGCTGTAATCAAAACCCTGCACCTGGAAATTAATTGGGCCATTCCCATCTGGGGTAGGATCTCTTCAGAAGTTTCCTCATTTGTGAGGGTGGAAGGAGGAGGTATTTATTTTCAGTGGATTGACTTTTAGGCAAGGTAGTAAGTCTGTCCTAAGATAGATAATATCAACATTGCAATATATATTACTGCATTTTATTTCAAAGTAATTTATAAGCCTACATATTCAGAAACAAATTCCCCTTTCACTTTGGGAATAGCAGAGGTAGTGCACAGTTCAGTTTCTTGACAGATTAAGGTAGGAACAGTGCTGGGATTTCTACTCAAGAAATGACAAATGACAATGTACTGTAAGTCTTGAAGTCAAGCAAAAGCATGATTCCCAAGTCTACTACTTGACAGCATATTGCAATAAGACAAAATGTTTAACACAAAGGAGTATTTTTTTCCTGAATAATGTGTAGAACCAGCCTTCCGATGGCACAGTGCTGGAGTTTCCAGCTAGAGTTGCTTCAAAACCCTGCAAGGTTTTCTGCTTATACTGGGAGAAATGCAACTTTGCAAATACACAGGTAATTATCTCATCCCAGCTCTTTTGCTACCTATCCAAAACTGCCAATACCATGGGACTTGTCATTGCTAAAGTTTTTTCTTTTGAATCACAATGAAATTAAGTGCCAGGACTCTTTCTCCTTATTCTTGCTCTTTGTATTACAATAACTAGTGTAAGCTAATGGAAAATTGCATTTGGGTAGATTTAGTTCTGGTTCATACAGACAATTTTACTGATTTAGTTGACTAGGATTGTTCAAGGAATGAAACCTTCCTAATATGGGTTAATTTTAATCTTTTTCACTGAAATGTTAGCAAAGTTGTAATGCTTCAAAACTAGGCCTGAGTAAGAATACACAGAATGCCAGCTCCGAACATTCATTCAGCTGATTGATGCCATGGTGCAGCCAGGATAGTTTTCTGTGCAGGTCCACCATCCTGCAAATAGGGTTCATCTCCTTTCAGGCTAGTCATCTGTTGATTGACAAATATGCTCCTATAAAGAATTCCACCTATCTTGAATATAGTAGATGAATGGCTGCAGCTGGTTGACTGGCCACATATCAGTCCAAGATTGCTAACATTATCTGAATAACTATCTTTCAGATGGGTAAAATTATGCAATACTGTCCTGACTTAAATAAGAAAAAATAGCACTTGATGAGGATTAGTAACATTTATACATGACTAGCTATTTCACAATAACTCGTTTTTAAGATGTATAAAGAAGACCCTGTATGGTGTGTGAAGACCCTATGATGTGTTACAGATCCTATATCATATAGGAAAAGGAATAAACTATCATGGTGTAAAATACCTGGGTCATGGTATCTGGTTTCTGGACAGAAACAATTTTGTGTCAGTTTTCCTTAGTCTGTCAGATTATAGTCTGCAGTCGTTCAACAGATAGCTTGCAATCATCTGAGTTATCTGTATGTGGAAGTAAATTTTCTGAGAGACCCTGTCCAAAGTTACTCTGCTGTGTTTGAGAAAGAAACCCTGAAGCAAAGGACTGGTGATGTCCTAAATTTAAAATATTTGTATCTAATTTCTACTGGTTTCTTTTGAAAAACAAATGCTGAGAGTAAGTTTAGCAAGAATGGGTATAACACTGCCTGTGTGTATGTCAGTTGAAGAAAGCACCTGTACAGCATTTCTGCCTGTTTTGGATAGACATTTACAACAGGAACTTACCCTAGATCAGAATGAGGATAAGAAGCATCTGCATTGGGATCCAAGAGAAAACGTTTTTGTGTGAATACTGAATTACTTCCCATCTCCAAAACAGGGTAACCCATCTGCCTAGTCCATGTGTCCATGACTTCTTTCACAGGTATATCACTTGCCTATGAATGATGAGAGAAGGTTGTAGTGAAAAGGAAATTCAGTCCAAAGTGGAAAAAAGAAAATATCTCTGATACTGAGGGAAAGAAGAGCAGAAAGGGAAAGAGGAAAGAGTGTGTTCACTGCAAAAAATACTCTATTAAATCCTTTTGTGGTGGCTGTCGTTGACAGAAGAAATGACCTGGAAACTTCAACACAGACAAAGAAAATCAGAAGTAAGTGGGCAGTAACATGGACAAGAAACACTAAGGAAACTTTTGAGGCCACTTGCATTTTCTAAGATTATTCCAATTTTTTTTTCTGAGAAAACAACTGAACAGGACAGAAAGTATATAAAGAGATTTTTCAAAGACGGAAGTCCCCTTGCAGTATGAGTGCACTTATGAGTGTGAAGCCTGTAATAAACATCAGCTGCTGTACTAATGTAAAATGTGATCCATTCAATGGACTGTGAACTTCTGTCCTAGAGACTGGTGCTGCAGAAAGCTGCCACTGCCTGCCCAGGGTGCCATCTGTGAGGGAAGGGATCTAAAGGTCACTGTTTTCTTCAGATGCAGTAGGTGATGTGAAGATTCAGTGCCAGAGAGAGAGCAAGAAGACTGGCCCAAGGAAAAGATGGAAACTTGAAAGAAGACAAAGCACAAGTTGAGCTCTGTGAATGTCCACAGTGATGGAAGGTAAAAACAGTACCATGGGGGAGAAATCTGGAATTATGCACGTGGGCTTTTGGGGGTAATGAGATGGATGGAAAGGGGCAGGCAAGCCTTAAGGAAAGATCAGAAAATGATGGGACAGGGAATGACCCAACTCAGAAGGCAAAGAAGGTAGATTTACATTAAACATTAGAAAGAAATTCCACCACTATGAGGGTGGTGAAGCACTGGCACAAGTTGTCCAGAGAACCTATGACTGCCCCATCCCTGGCAGTGTTCAAGGCCAGGTTGGACGCGGCTTGGGGCAACCTACTCTGGTGGAAGGTGTCCTTGCCCATGACAGAGGGTTGGAACTGGATGATCCTTAAGGACTCCTCCAACACTATTCTATGATTCTGTGACTCAGAAGCTAGAGACAGTGATAAGCAGGAAACTTACTTAGGAATGGATACTGTGAAGAGCTTTCAAACAGCTGAATCTGGTTAGAGATAACAGAGAGTATGAGGTGCATGTGTGTGGTGGATGAGGGGTGTTTTCATCCATAAAGTAAGTTTGAGTTGTGGGGAAAATGTTTTGGTAGCAGCCTGTTTATTAGCAATGTGTCCTTGTTTCTTACTCCACTCCCACAGTCTTATAAAAAAAAAAAGAGGAAAGAGTATATTTGTTAGAAATGTGTTGAGATATACTGCAAGGCTGACTAGCTTGTGATCTCTCATTAGTAGAAGAGCTACAAAATATAAAAAGTTTGGGAAATCAATGGTTGAAATATGAAACATTTATTAGTGAGGGTTTGGGTTGTTGTAAAACATACCTCTTCCAGAGCTTCCCAAAATTGATCTGTCTTGGCATTCTGGAAATGAAATTTCTTCAAATATATCTAGAAAGAAGTAGAAGACTGTGAAAATACTACCAGGTCTTTCTTTGCCTATGAAAACAATACACATATTCAGTTGTATAGAGATATAGAGAGTACAGAGAGCATGATTTTTGTAGTATTGGGAGTTGGAGGTTAAAATGTTCAATATTCAGCTGATGAAGTTCCTTTGCTTTCCAATTCATCCTGTAATGCTGAAAGTCAGCATTTTCCAGTGGGTCTTGTTAGTACAAAACTAATTTGAAGAGTTATTTTTATTTTGTTTGAATGGACATCAGCATACCTTGTTGCAAATTTCTAAGAGGTTGTTCTGAAGGAGGAAGCTGTTTCAGGAGGTTTCACTAGCTGTGGACTCCAAGTGCAAGTAGGAAAGTCTATTAATCTCTAAACTGTGATCAGAATGATTGTTACAAGGAATAATGGTATTCAGGCAAGTGTTTGGACCTCCTAAACACTCTTCCTGTTCTGTGTTTTACCTGGCTGCCTTGAGTTTTCCTGCTGTTATCTGTATCCTGGGGATGTTTAGTCAGTAGATGGTGCTACTTGTTTCACTGTTAGCTACAGCTACCTATTTTAATGATCTTAAAGGGTCTATGTGGAGGGGAAGTGTTAATGTCTTGTGGACAAGGTGGCTGTATTTTCCCATCTTGTGGAGCTATCCTGATTGAATATATGAAAGGAAAAATAAAGGAAAATAAAACTGCCTTGTAGTATCCCATAAGTGCGCTCTCCAGGAGGGAGGAAGGTAAGAACAAATGTGGTAACCTGTGCTATAGCAATTCAAAGATGACAGATGTGGCGCTGAGTAAAAGGCAGATAATCATAGAATCATAGAATTGTTAGGGTTGGAAAGGACCTTAAGATCATCTAGTTCCATCCCGCCTGCCATGCCCAGGGACACCTCACACTAAACCATGCCACCCAAGGCTATGTCCAACCCGGCCTTGAACACTGCCAGTGATGGAACATGCACAAATTCCCTGGGCAACCCATTCCAGTGCCTCACCACCCTTACAGGAAAGAATTTCTTCCTCAGATCCAATCTAAACTTCCCCTGTTTAAGTTTGAACCCCTTACCTCTTGTCCTCTCACTACAGTCCCTCATGAAGAGTCCCTCCCCAGCATCCCTATAACCCCCCTTCAGATGCTGAAAGGCTGCTATGCGGTCTCCATGCAGCCTTCCCTTCTCCAGCCTGAACAGCCCCAACTCTATTATCCTATCTTCATAATCTTTGTCTTTTTGGGAGGGCTCCTTTCTGCAATTTTTTCTTTGTGTAATATTGTAGCATCATGCTTTCTCTTCCATGAGAAAGGACTATGAAATGTGCACTATCTCTCCTTTTACCTTAGTAAATTTCTAGGGTTGGGTGCCCCTGCACTAGGGTGTGGGTGAGCTTATGACTATGAAAGTGCCCCTGCATAGCAGGCTTGGGTGGTTTGGAGGACCGTGGTGGTATGAAGCTGCAGATGGTAAAGCTGATGACAGGAAAGCAGTGGGGTGGAGAACTTTTCTCCACCAAAAGTAGTCATGAATTTTTGTCCTCAGTGGCAGGCTAGCAAATCTTAGTGCAGTTCACATTCCTCCTTCTATGGGAGCATGAAACTTCTTCCCCTTGTTGTTGTCCACTCAGTACTGAAATGCATTAAATACTTTTGCTACTAATACCAGGATCTCTGATCTTCATTTTTTTAATAATGGTTTTGCTACTGTCACATGAGGATGGGCTGTATTTCTGGCATGTTTTGGTGCCACCTTTACCTGACAGCCTTTCTGGAAGAGGTCTGGTGTCATCCAGTCTTGAAGCATTCTGAGGATTGATGCACCCTGAGGACAAAGGGAAAGGGTTAGGTCATTCTACAGTTCATTCTGAAGGTCATTCTGTGTAGAAGGTCATTCTTCACAGCTTTAACACTGAATTTCCAAATCTTAAAAGTAACATGTGAATGAATATTTTATAAGGCAGAAATATAAACTATCCATCTGTGAATATGGATTTTCTGATTCCTTCATGGCGTGGCATGCCTGGCTGCTTAATTCTGGATGTGAGAGTGAGTCTTTAACTGTGATCAGACATGCATTTCCACATTCAGCTGTGCCAGCAGAAGGGCTCCTGAGCCCTGCTGCCAGGGGATTCCTGTCCTGTCACTCTACCAGTTTGTGTGAGCAAGGCTTTCACTTTGAAAAGGACAGGGGTAAGAGCAGCTGGGAACTAGCCCTGTTCAGCAGCACAGTCTGGTAGTGTAAGTCACTTCAGCTGAACATGCAGCAGGTAGGGAACTCCAAAAATGCTGCAAGTCTGAGTCTTTCCATGTTAGGGATGTCATCTCAACATTCAGAATGAGAATTTCTGAGGACTGGTATAAGAGCTTTGGCCCCTGAAGAGGGTAGAATTTGGATCAGAGAACGTATGTACCTGGGCACCAGAGAAAAACAGCAACTAGGGCTGTGAGAGAAGAAAGAAACAAAGGGAAGACAGGAGAGAGAAGCAGAAGAGTCACATGGAACAGAGTGGGGCACAAAATAATGAAAAAGAAAAGCAGTGCAAACACAATCTAAAATGCAAAATGCGATTTTAGGATTATCATATTTTCATTTTCCCAACTAAATCAAAGGGCAGCTGAGAGCCTAATGCCATGAATGGTTTAAAAATCTAGTTGTCCCATGAAAATAAGAATGTTATCTGAATTCTCAGTAAATCCTGTCTCCTCTATTTAGGTGTTTGAGAATAACAACTTGATTGCACAAGATATGGCAGAGGGAGTGTTTGAAGAGATATGGCCCAAACTGCTTTTCAGACTATAGTTGCAGAGTCAAGGTGATTAGCAGATGACTGTTTTCTGATGCAGTAATTTAGTGTGCTTGCCATGAAATATGTTAAAAAATTATTCACTAAAATTTAGAACAGATATCCAACATAAATGTGTTTATGATTACTGTAGTAATACATGTAAGGCCATGTGTATGCACCAGGGTAGCTCAGTTGCTCAACTTTGTCTCTGAGCCACCTACCTGTTATCACCTGCCATAGACCATTCCTTCTCAGTTACATTAAAAGTGAGAGTAGAAATACGCATTTAGGCATGCATTTGGGAACAGTGAGGATTTCTTTTGCTTTAAATTGCAGTGTCTAGTTACCCCTTCCATCTTCTGCTACTGCTTTTCAGTCTCTTCCCCCTGCTTTTGTTATTCCCCTGTAGTCTATGGTGAAGTGCATTTGAGAATAACTCAGATGCTCCTATAGCTGATTTATTAATTTTCCTTTCTTTCAACTATTTGGGGAAGTTCAGGGAAGTGACTTTGATTTGAATGACTGACCTTGTCTGATGAGGTTGAGCGGGGGAGTCTTTTATCAACACCCACATAACTTCTCCTAAAGAGTTGTAGCAATGGCCAAGTATATGACAAGATTGTATATGACAGAAATGTGGAACATTTAGTCCTAAACTTCTCTAGCTGGGAGCTTCCAAAAGTGTGAGGGTCTAGGAGCAAATTTCTAGCAGAACTTAGATTTAAGTATTTGTTTTTCTGAAAAGGCAGTCCATGTTTGAACTCCAAAGACAAAAAAATCTCATTGTTACTTTAAAAGCATCTTTCAAACTAAAAGAGAGGATTAAACTGGAAAAGAGGTGAGACACAATTACTTTTTAAGAGCAGATTAAACAAATTATGTGCATTAATTGTGTAGCCACTGACTCAGCTTTAGTAGAGCTTTCCTAGGCACATAATGCCCTACTGATCATACAGCAGTTAAATGTTCCCTTGCAGAATACTGCAACGACTCCCCAGACCCTTAGGCATTTCATTAGAGTTTTAGGATTGTATAAGCCCTATAATGGCTCTGGTAAAACTAACAGAGAGAATTCCAAAACATGCTTTATTTGTTTAGTGATGAATACTATCGTGAGGAGATTGTTTTTATAAGAAAAATGCAAAAGAGAAGCCAAAATAAAGCCAAAAAGAAACAAGTTATTTTTTGTCATGTATTTATATGTAAATACCAACAGAAATTTGAGCTAAATCTACATGAAGACTTTCTCATTCAAGCCAAATTATATCCCAAGCAGTCTGTTCCCAAACAGTACATGAGTCCTCAAGTGTTTTCATTTAAAAAAGAAAAAAAATGAGTTCATGTAGCAATTATCTAGGCACAAAGAGATGAGCAAAAGCTAGGGGTTTTTTTCTCCATTGTTTTTCAGACCATGCAAAAGTATGTCTCTTGCTTAGATCACCACTAAAAAACATTTTGGTCCAGAGTATTTGATTTAGCTCTGTACGTTTCTTGACTTTTGTTAGTTTGATTTAAGAACAGTCTTACACAATGCAGGTTTTCACAGAGTTTATAATTTGACTGTGAGGCATTTATGATGCAATAAATACTGGTTGTATTGTTGGATAAAGTATTTAACAATTGAAAACAGAAAAGTGATGGAAATGAATGGAACAAGTCTAGCTAATAAAAGTAATATATACAGCTACAGACTAGCACAGCTAAAGCTAAAGTCGATGCAATTCATCCTTTATGTTTAGCCAATAATGAGAGCTTGGTAGGAAAGCAACAAGCAGTATTTAATAATGGTGGATTTTGTGTGTTTAGTGGAAACTTGTTATGGCATCAGATAGGAAACACTGACAGAGTCATACAAGAAGCTGTCAACACAAACATGGTGTATAAGGCTCAGAAGCAACATGGGAGTTGGCTGGTTGAGGAGAGAGTGAGAAGAGTTCCAGCTCCTTCCTTGTCTTGGTGGCATAATGGGTGAGAGGGAAGAGGGACAGGGGTGTTTTCTCCTGTGCTTCTTCAGGCTTGTCTTTCAATGCACTGAAAAAAACAACTAGAAGCAAGTGTTGTCAGTGCATTTGAATCAAGGGACTCCCTGGTTAGATACCAGATAGGGAGTTTGGGGTACACCTGCTATGGTCCGTTTCTAGGGTTGTCAAATGACAAAATGGCTTTGACTATATCTGATATGGAGGGAGACAAGCTGGCTTCAGCCTTCTAGTCTGGATCTTAGCTGATCACATCAAAGCGGTGATCCTCAATATGGCTGATGGCCTTTCTAATGCTCTGGACCTCAAAGCAGTTTTCTACAAGTGCTGAGCTCCTGGCTATTGCCCCACACAGCTAGTACCACTAGGGGCTGTGGGTGCAAGGAGCCCTCTGTGTGCCCTGGTCACAACAGCAGTTGGATTGTACCAGCATCCTAATATCTTGCTGCTCAGAAATAAACAGCTTACTTTTCCAATCAGTTCCAGCTGGCTCCTGAGAGAGCCTTTATGGGCACAGGTCCCCACCACCACTGACAGGGACAGCCCCAGGATGAGCATAAAGATTGTCAAATACCTAATGGGGTGTCCACTACCATCTCCTGGTCTATAACTACTGTACAACAAGTCAGTCCTGAGCTCCACAACTGTTAGTGAAATGTGGAGCTAACTTATCTCCCCATCTAGGGCCAATGCCAGTAGAGGCTGGTATAGCTCATCTTTGGTAAGGCTTCTAGAGCGGCTGGGATATTGTGAGCAGTATGAGTCAGAAAGTTACTTTCCTATTTTCACTGCTTGGTTGTATTGCCCCGGAGGTAAGATGGGAAAGTGAGGAAGAGCTCACCTGGACATCTGTCCTTGCATCATCTACCCTTGCATTAGATTATGAGGCTTGACATAACTGGGCTGCATCATCACATGAGGTGGTGGGAGAAGGATGTGCTTAGTATATAGTTTCAGATAATTTTAAAACCAAAAACTCCAATGGCAGAACTTGCTGACACTGTGATTTCCCTGCATGTCTGCTTGCAGGTTTGGTGCACAGTGGCTGACCAAGGTTCTGGCTGCACTGCTTTTCTCACAGTTGCTTTTGACTGAATCACCACTAACAGAAATATCCTAGGAAAAAGATTCACACAGACACAGCCCCAGTGGGTTAGGAGCTATTTTTATAAGCTCCCCTAAGTTTAATCTCCCCTCCCAAGCCCCCATTTTCTCTGCATCCAAAGTCACACCAAGAGGATACCCTACCTTACTGTAGGATATCCCATCAAACACAGAGGTGATTTCAGCAGTAGATGACACATCCACCACAATTGGATGAGAAGACTGCAAAGAGTCATCCATCATTACAGGAAGCACGTCATCAATTAAAACCTGTTCAAGCTGAGAAAGAGAAGGTGTTAGAATAAAAATGAATGCAGGAGTATATGACTAACTTCACAAAATAAGTAGCTTGAACTGCAGCTTCTCTAGGGAGAGGCAGTAGGAAAATAGAATGAAACTTTACCTCCTCTAAAGAAGGACTTGTAAACTCCTGCTTTATGTCTGAGTGGGGAAGGGTAAATTTTTTCCTTAACTAAGATAAATTGCCTTTTGAAAATCCTGTTTTCCCATGTGTATCATTGCACAAAATCTCACACACTAGGCAAAAAAAATGGAATTGTATTACCAATTTCAGCAATGTGACAATATCTGCAAAGCGTTATGGGTTCCTCTTGCAAAAATGGAGCTCAGGAGGAAGAGAAGGAAGGAGGAAGGATGCAGGTCCCCCATCCCAAGGTTTATGATTTTTTTAAAGGAATCATAGTTATTAATTTTTTAAACAGTGATGTTGCATGCAGTCAAAATCCCCTTACATCCTAGTCAATATTGACTGAAAAAGACTGATTCTCTATTTGGTTTTCCTCTTCTACTCACTAGGATGCTAACACTGAAATGGCTTCAGATCTTAAATGAACATGTTATCAAGGTACAAATAGATATTTTAAATTTTAGGCTCATTAATTTTGTTTTGTTTTGTTTTGTTTTAATGTAATTACCACAACAGGTCCTCTACTTCAAAGTGTAAAAGAAGTGACCCAGGAATGATTTTATTCTCAGCCTCAGATAACTTGGATGAGAAGACGTATTTATGGGGAGCACGGAGGGAAGCAGGGGAAGTACCAAATAAACAGCGCCTGCTTCTAAAATCACTAGGAAAAGGGGTGAATAGATTTTGACAACAGGGTCAACCTCTGCAGATCTACCCTGCTTCCTTTCACTGGCATATGCTGTATATTTTCTAGTAACCAGAATCTCATTACACTTGTACAGCTGAGGGAAACATTGCATACTATGTGCCATCACATCTGTTTAGGAGGAGAGGAAGGAGAGAGCAAGCCTCTCTTTATTCATATGCTGTTATCATTCCTCAGAACATAACGCATATTTACAGTTACCTTTTCATCTGCAACCCCCTTAAAGTCTCTGGAGTTTGTTTTGCTGCGCAGCCAGTGCTGTGGGCCATTCTCTATCACTACCTATTTTTGCAGTGTGTGTACTAGAGATTGTCTGAACTGGGGCATTTGAAATAATACTTAAAATGCTGGCAGCAGCTGAACGGGGGATCTGAAGTTTTCCTTAACAAGCAGCACAAACCGTGAAGGCAGGCCCAGGTTCCCAACCCTTAGGCAAGTCCCATGAAGAGAAACTACAGCCCAATTAAATAAATAAAAGAGAAACTCCATCTTCCAGTGTTAGACCTTTCAACAACCTTGCAAAATTGCTGAAGCTCTGTCCAAAATCCAGCAAGTATTACTTGCTATAATAATAACCAAACTCTTGACCTACATTGTTAAAAAGAATGACTTTTCCATGCAAACTAATACTTTACAAAGCTCTGTTTGACTTGTCTCAGACTATAACATAGGTAGGTAGAAAAGCTTAAAATAACATTTTCTTCATGTTGCACTGCACTATGTTAGTTTTCTAAAAGCATACTTTAAGTCTTCAGCATCCTTGTCTAATTTTTACTCCTTTCCAAAATGCTCCATTCAGCCCTGCCAGCCCTCCACAAGAGAGAAATAATTACCATTTGCCAATCTGGTTCTGTAGCATTTACTCCCAGGAACTCAAAATAACTGGCAAATCCTTCATTTAACCACAAGTCGTCCCACCAATCCATGGTCACAATATTTCCAAACCACTACAATTATAAACATTGTTTATGTTAGTGTTAGCTAAATGGTAAATACACATTTTAATATCTTACATCTCCACATATAACATTAATTTATTCACTTTTCTTCCTGTTGCCAGATGAAAATTACCATAATTCTGGGGTTTAAGTAGGAATTCAGGCTTTGCCTTGTGCTAAAACATCACTTGTGTTAGAAAATTGCATATTACTGGGGAAATTGTTAATAATTCATGAGCCAATGAAAAATTTTAGGTTCTTCCTCTTGATTTGATGATTTGTGCTTGTAAGGATATGTTTTCAGGCAGCCTCTACAGTGTATAGTTGTCCCTATTTATTTGCCCAAAAGAGACATCTGCACATACAAATTAGTTCTTAAAAGATATTTCAGAGAGATTTTCATAAACTGACTCACTATCTGGACCTGAGCATCTAACTTCCAGAGAAGAATTCAAAGGCAGTAGGTAAAGCTCTAAGGGGGAACTGTTTTAGCATGAAACTGCAATCAAATTGTGAGCACGCATAGAAGATCCTGAGATGGAGTTAAGAACAGTATTTGCAAGATTAAAATGTTGGGAGTACACTTTTGATGCACTGTAAAAATTAATCATAAAAATGTACCTGATGAACGAGCTCATGGGCTATCACAGCAGCTACTCTCTGTTTGTTGGAAGTGGCTGACTCATTGAAATCATACAGCAGGTTTGTTTCTCGGTATGTGATCAGCCCCCAGTTCTCCATAGCACCTGTCCCAAAATCTGGAATAGCTATTTTATCTACGTTGAAAGAAAGAGAACATGATTACCACTGTATCCTTTATGCCACTTAGCTGGTCCTTTTTCTGTGTACTCAAGCCTGTTTTGTTTATCATCTGTGGTTCTGGCTTACTACTGTGGACTGCAATCTGCAACCTGTGTTTAAGAAGATGGGAACTGGCCTAGAGCAGCTGATAGCAAGGTTCCACTGAGATTGATAGAGCTGGCATCAGTTGCACTACTGAGGATCTGTCCTGTGAGGTGATGGAATGCCACCTCCTGGGAGCATGCATATCATACATTATTTAATTTTGGCTCCAGAAATTAATAGTATTGTCTGGGGATGTGTTGTAGGCAGTAAACCTGAAACTATGTGCAGCATAATGAGGCTTGTCATTGTTTGTCACACTGTTGTATTAAAACTATTTATTGACATGTTAACTGAAGTAAATCCCCTATGTAGGCAACATCTGCTTCTATTCCTGGCAATTTGTGGGGATCAATACAGGTTTAAATTAGAATTGTGAGTTCAGTTGTCCTGATATTTTCTTCTGCAAATAATGACTACATTATTTGGGGTTACTGAAAAAGTGCAGGTGGGTTTAAAACTGAATAGAACAAACAACCTCACCCCACCCTAACAGAAGATAGGAATTTCTTATTTTAATTTAAACAATTTGATTACAGAATCAAAGCTTATAGTCTGCCAAGCACTTCACTGACAGTCAAAATGAGAATCACAAAGAGAATGTCAATGCCAGAAGCCATAAATCAACATGAAACACAGTATTTAAACAAATCATTACTCATAAGCATATTTGATTCGTCAGGGTTGGTCTAGATGACTTCTTATACAGAGAGAACAACATAATAAATAAAGATCTGTTATCCACCAAATAGATATTCTGAGAGAAACAGTATAAAATCTACAAGAGCATCTACCCTCTGATACTGCTGACCTGGGATTTCCAGTCCCCCTGTAGTGAATACAGGCCCCTATCCATACTCTGAATTTTGAATATGAAGCATAGGTGAGATATAGTCTCAATTATTACTGGATTACCAATGTGTGAAAGAACTGGTTTCCCTAATTCAGGTGTCATGCAAACAGATATTTACAGTAAACTCAGATGATGTTTTTTGAAAGGAGGAAGTAAAAATCTGTTGTTAAAGTAACAGAGATTAGCCTAATAGTACATACATGTACATGTATGAACAGCCAGTAGAAGATTCGCATAGCATTGTTAATCATCTTCAAAGTTGTTTTTTTGTTTGTTTTTTTCCCATTACATTGCCTTAGCTTGTTCATAATTAATATTTTTCCATCCTTTTAAGTTCATGAACCAAACTGAATTACCTCTTTGGAGGCCTCAGGAGGGGGCATTTCCAAAACTCTGATTACGTTCTCTACTTTATTAGTTCAAACTGCAAAAATCAGATCCAGAGTCCAAATAGCCAAGCTAGAGGACACCCCAACTACACTACTTTTTCGTTGCTTGTTTTGTAACCATGGGCAAAATTTGATTAGGTGCTCACTCATGTTTAGCTTTGGGTCTTTATTTAGACCAGCAGTAGATACAACATGTTATACGCTGGACCATGCTCATTCTAAGAAGTGAATGCACACCCACTTTGCACTAAGCTTAATAAACAGTATGACATTCTTTCTGGCAGCTTGCAACCTCGCTTATCTCACTGCTGACTTTTGTCCAGAAGTTCCCATGGAAGTGGTACATATTTTTCTCAAACTTCTTCTGTCTCTATTTTAGCTGATGATGTTCCTTTGCTGATGACACTAATGCTTCCTTGATTTTCCACCAGATGCTTAGCAATAACCACTCTGGGACTGGTGCTTCAGTTCAGCTAACTGAACTGTGAGAACTGGTAACAAAACTATTACTGAGACCAACCCTCATGACATTTAAGAGCATCTTGAACCACATGGTAGGTTTTAAAACATCCTGACATCATAGCAGCAGTTGGCAACTAAATGCTTTTGTGCTATTTTCCACCAAAGCAGAGAGACCTTAAGGAGAAACATAACTGTTACAGTGAATTAACAAAATGAAAAAAAGTAAGTATTAATAATCACCTAGTTTGGGGAGAGAATAGCTGACATTAAAGTACTCTTCAAAGAAGTCGAATGCAATTTTTGTTACATTTGCTGCATATTCTGCTGTGTGTATTTGCAGTGGCTGGGCGTAAACTCTCAGCTGTAAAACACAGAGTGACAAGTCTTCAGTTAAGAGAAGTTAGAAGGTAGAAAATATTGAAAAGTCATTTAACATGCATACCTATAACACTGCAGGTTTTCCTAAGAGACTGGCCTAAATAATGAATTCCGTTCCATAAGACATTGATTCCATAAAGGTTTTCAAATACTGTATGTATGGGAGACCAAGTTAACATAATCTGTGCACTCTTTCCACAGGATGCTTAAATTGTAAACTGTCAAATCCCATGTTCAGAAGCCCACAGTGGCCAAGCTTGGAGCAATACCTTGGTGCACACTAGCCTCTCCTTCCCCAAGGTCTGGTTTTCTCAGGAAGGAAGCCCGGGTAAGCACAACTGAAGGGAATCCACTTGTTTTGAGCAGTTCATTGGTCTGGAATGATCCCATCAGATTGATCTTTAGGAGCACAGCTATTCTGAAATCTGTCTGAAGCCCATAACACCTTATTTTCTTCAATTTCTGTCTACCTTTTCTACCTACTATCATCACAATTTCCTCTTGTCCCTTTATGCTTGAAGATCTCAGACCCTTTGAAGTTAGCATGTTTAGCTGATCTGTAAGTCTTCCTGGGCATGCTGGCCCATGCAGGTTGAGTGGCTGGTTGCCTTGGACCTCAGGCCATGCAGCCACTCAGTCACAGTTATGGTGCCTGCTGGGCTACTGCACCTCTGGAAATACCAGACAAAAATTAACTCTCTGACTCTCCTCCAACCAGGCAGATCCAGGAAAACTGGCACGTTCGGTACCTCTGTATGTGACGAATGAGCATTTCTCTGCTCCTTTTGCATATCTGAGCATCCTTTTTTTTCCTGAACACAAAAAGTAGTGTATTGAGTGCTGCCCTTTCCATCCCTGCGGCTTGGTCCCTAGACTGCTTTGGTTATTACTGTCAAGCAGTAGGACTTCATGCCTTGGAGGACTAGAGCCCTCATGGCACCCATAAGGATGAGGAAGCCTACAGCTTAAAAAAGTTTCTTGGGGTGTTACCTCCACATCATGAAGGCAAAGTTCAACTTCAGAATTTATGGAGTCTTTTGGGGGTCTTTCCCTCAATCTCTTTATCCCAAAGCTAACAAGGTCTCTGCCTCAGTATGAAAAGTAAGAGATATTTATTTGGAGTGAAATTTCTGGCTTTAGGAAAATGGACCCATCTAATTTTGCAGGCTCTGTGACTCTTATGAATGGGCCACATTCTTCTGGCTGTGTTGGTGTGGCTTGTTTACTCCTCAGTGCTGTCTTACAGCCAGGAGTTTAGGCTCCAAATGGAGCAAAGGAGCTGGCCTACTCTAGAAGCTCTCTTAGCTTCAACACATTGATTTCAATACCATGAAATTACACTTTCTCCAGAGAGAGGGGAGGATGGGCAAGTGGTCAGAAATAAAGTTGGAATGAAATAAACCAAAACCAAAAAAAGCTTATGAAATTCAATCAGGAATTCATTCGAAGCCCAAGGATTTCCCTCAGGGTCAGTTTGCAATTACAGTTTGCAATTTCCACTTCAGTAAGCTCTTTACCCAATTTAGAGGTCTTTGGTTCCCTAGCTGATCCATGTTAATGGTTTCCAAAACCTTCAGCATGCACTAGAAGTGACTTTGAGTTTCATTTGTATAATCTCCTCTCTGATTTTCCAAACCAGACATTTGGTACCTGACAGGTAAATCAGCTCAAGAACACTGTTTCCAGCTGTAAGCTCATTTCCTACCACTGATTCCATCAATATCTTTGTTAGGGCAATGGCTTTCAGAGAGAATGGCAGAGTTTTTAAATCATTTACTGTGATAATGTGAGCGTATGCTGTTGCTGTTGTTTATGAAAGCAATATATGAATCACATGGATTCTTTCTGTTGGATGAGGGATTTATAGCTAGCAATTTATACAGCAAACTGTGGAATGCTCTTTTCAGCAGTCTGTGAATCTAAATACCTCATTGCTTGGCTGGGCTTCAAAGTTTTTGGAAAGGAACACTTTGATTAGGACTTTCCAAATATCTGATTAAAAAACTCCAAAGGTAGCCTGGTTATCCTGGAGAAAAGGTAACTTTACTTATGGAGGTTAAATGGCTCCCTTAATTAAGACATTCTTACACATATACTTTATACTGGTAAAGCTAAAGTCCATGGTAAGAGAAAGGAAATGGTTACGATTTTAACCTAACTTAAAAACCCAAGTGTGGGCAACTCTCGTGCAGGCAAGCCCTCAGACATCGTTTAGTGTATAGCATTAATAAAATATGTAGCAACCAAGGCTTGAATTAGAAAATGTTTCTTCAGGCAACCTCTGTACTGACGTGAACACTGCTACTTCTACATACACATGCTTTAATTACCACATTTCAGTGGACAGTCCCTTTCATTTAGAAAAGTTACAACCAGTCAGGAACATTGTGGCTTTTCTGTTTTGCTTAGAGGGAAAAAAAGGAAATATTGACCTCAGAGCCATATTCTAGAGTGTGGCATGGATAAGGAAATAAAGAGTTTTATGTGCTTCCTCCCCTCCCCCCCATATTATATTGTACAATTCTGCACAAATTCTGATTCTTAAATTAACTGTAGAGAATATTTATCAAGGCCAAATAATCAAAGTCCTGTCCCTGACAGTGAATGGAGGAGACACGCTGAAGTGCATCTGGTTAACAAAGTTGTCTGACTGGGTGGCCTAAAACATTCTCTTTTAGAAATTATGAGCCAAAAAACAGGGATCTAAGAATATTGCATTGCTATCTCAAACCAAGCTCTGTTTGCTTGGCTAAGTGTAATTTAGCCTTAGCTATTTGTCAAGAAATAATATAAACATAGCACATGATGCTAGCAAGGGTGTAGAGGAGGGAGGCCTCAGCACAGCGCTATGCCAGAAAGTCGTTTAGAGCTGGATCAGCACTTCGGAGATTTATACAAGGCAGATTTTCACATCAGTAGACAGCCTTAAGTAGGGAAGAATTTGTTGAGCTTTTTCAGATAGAGAAACTCACGAAGAGCTTCCTTGCTAGGGGAGCAATGGTCTGGCTCGGGCTTTGCTCTAGATTACTTGTCCATCAGTGTCACTTGCCTCCCGAAGGAGAGGAAAGCACTGCCAGCTCAGCTGAACTGCAAGACCATGTATTATAGCCCTAAGGAGAAAGAAAGGGGAAGCAGCAAGAGGATACAGTCCTGGGATCATCATCTGTCTCAGATCAAAATAAGATGGAAACCAATAATTACTTAACAGTAGTTTGAGCATCTCAGACTAGGTGTAGGCTAAATGAGTTTATGTTGAGAGGCAAATTGTATTTAGGCTTTCAGGTTGTGATTCAATGTAATGATCTGTGATCTCCTTAAGCCACATCAGCTGCACCTTCAGGAGATTTCAGTCAAAGTGAGAACTGGATTGTACTGCCTGTTGCATCTAAATAAAGGTGCTATTTTGATTTAATGGATTCAGATTCAAAATATTCACTTCATTAAGGCACCTACAAAATATCCAGCTGTGTAGGCAGGCACTGTCACTGCTTATTTATTGTTTCTTTAGTACTTATTTGTGGAGAACTTACACTGGGCAGCTACCTTTTGACACTTGCAAAATAAAGAATATTAAAGCCAGTACTTAATGGCACAAAGCATTGTAGTCCTATGTCTCCATGACAGTAGA
This sequence comes from Forpus xanthops, assembly GCA_032466535.1. Lineage (NCBI taxonomy): Eukaryota > Metazoa > Chordata > Aves > Psittaciformes > Psittacidae > Forpus > Forpus xanthops. Next base: position 13,832 of record JASSUY010039132.1, on the reverse strand, counting down.
CAGGAAGACATCAAGTGCGTAGCTTCACACCTTTTAATCCACAGAAAACTGTAAAGTATTTGTATCTATGGCCATGAATGCCTTGTACCCCTGAACTTGTGCATTCCCTCATACTCCTAATCAGGGAAGAGGCTGGAGAAATAGTGCTCTTTCCTCACCTGTGCACCTGTATGGGAAGTAGTGACTGGAATCTTACTGAGACAGAAGACAGGGAAGGGCTGCAAAACACTGGTTGCAGACAAAGTCAGAAGGACCACTGTGAACACCTAACCTAATAAAACAGGGTGTGCAACACAGATATAGGAAAGTGAAAAAAATGTTCCTGTTTGTGTCATAAAAAGAGATGTTTAGTGTTTTTTTAAATGCAAATCCGTGTACATCTGTCATCTGAACCATGTTCAGGAGGCAACAGGACTTACAGGTTTTCCACTAGCGGATATTTTTTCTATCCACTGAAACTGGTGCACTGCGAAGCATACCAAGTATGTGCTCATGGGAACTGATTTTTCAAAAGTTGTCCGATTCCAGTTATTGCCCAGCTGTACAGTTTGCTGCAGAAATGAAAAAAATAATTAATTTGATTTTGGGAATTGCAAGCACATGCAGAATAGGGAACAATATGTGTTTAAAGACTGAAACTACATAGGAATCATAAATCACCTCTCCAGATTCACCTCTTCTGGCATCCCAGTGCAATACTGCAATACATGAAATAGGAACTTTGTTTTTCTGCACTAAAAGACTTTACCTGGTTCTAATTTTCATCAAGGATTTGAAATCATTCAGATGCACAGTTATTTTGCCAGCAGGAGTTTTCCAGTGTATGCTAGTGTGTTTTGTCCTTGAAATAGTTGTATAAAACAACATCACTTTGAACAGATTGCAGAAAAGGCTGTATTCTCTCCTCTCATAAATACATGCATCATGTTGGGAGACAGGGATTGCAGAGATGCTACTTAAGATAAAGACAAGTCTAATAAATATATTCTGAACTCATTCAGATACAAATTAGCACTGCTAGTTGGTGGCTTAACTGCACATAAGGTTTAGCACTGTTCATAATTCTTATATTTTAAATGCCATTCCTGATTTTCCCAAATGTCCTTAACTCTCAACTGAACTCTGTGACCAAACCTGCAACCTGTTCTATGTGATTCATCCTCTAAATATTTAGTTCTGCTATTCATTATCTGCTGTTGCAGGTCTTGTAATTTTTTTGTGCTACTGACTGGATGACTAACTTAAACAGGATAAAAGCAAACAGCATATAAAAGATACTAACCTTCTATTAGAAACAATACTTCATGAGATGTGGTTGTTATAAATACAATGTAAATAAAGCACAGATAATGAATGTTAGAGGTACTGTGAACATGATTCCATGAGCAAAAAAAATACCAACCCTTTTTACAAATTTATTTTTTTCACAGAGATATTCACAATCTACTTTTACATTATTTGACTCATTTTGACTCTATTTTGATATATTTTGTTCTTTCAACAAAGTCAGAACTTCACTAGAAAAAGAAAATTTAACTCCAGTGAAAAATACAGATGAAGTATACAAGTTTCTGAATTTGCTGAGTTGATTTTGCTGTGCTCCACACCACCAAAACTGCTGCAGGATGTGTCACACACAATGTGTGTGCATTTACAAACGATTATATTTCCACCCATTTAAAAGATTTCCCAACAAGCTTTCACTGCTAAGAACAGAGCTACTGACCTCATGAGCACATCATATGAAAAAGTGCCCTGCTATCATCTGTTAGTTAAACCTGAGTATGAAGCCAGTATAATATGCATTTCCCTGCTTGTACTTGGATTTTAGAAGATTAATCAACAAGTGGTAGCTGAACCTTTGAATTTGAAAGCTTATTTTTGTATGTCCATATTAGAGGCAAGGTGAACATGTAAAGATATAAAGTAAATCTCCAAACTGACTAAATCTCCACAACATCAAGCCTCGTCCCCTCAGTTTCCTTGCCAGGATTCTCACTTATCTTAGGTCTGCATTGAAAGGTACAGCATATACTCTCCTTTCATTTGTTGTTCATCAAAGTGCCTGCTGCTCTATCATAGAAAGATTTTTAATAACAATAGGTCGGAACTTTAAGTTTGTAAAAGGCCTGGAAGGCAGCTGTAGCAGATTGGTAATACTCCTGTCAGCTGCATTGCTAAGGGATAGTTAAAATTTGGGGGACTCTTTAAATAAAGCAGTACACATTAAAGTAGACCTTTGTTTTCTGGGTGAGGGAGTGATTTGGAAGACTCAAATGTCAGCAGCCTGGCGGCTGTAAGTTCTTTATTTCTTCCTTTATTTATATTTTTTTTTCTTGGCACTTTATTTCCCATGTCAGAACATATTTATTAGAAATTATACATTAGACTGCACATTCAGTTAAGCTATTCATTAGAAACTCTCCCACATGAAAGCCATTCAGTCTTCTTCCAGAAGGCCCAGAGGTAAATAATTGATGCCATTTAATTTCATAAAAAAACTTGGAATTTGAACCACCAGGTCCAGAAATAGATTAGTTAGGAAATTATATTCATGGTGGACTGACAAATGTCCACACCCATGATCTGATAGATGCGATTTTAATTTCTGTATTATTAAAAATAATCCTGGACTTTCTTGCTAGAAGGATCCTTTGCTGTCAGATTATGATCAGCAGACCCTTGCTTTGGATTGTTATGTTGTTTCAGTGAATATTTTGGAATTCCCATCTGGGAAGCAGCTGTCTTCCAGAGCATTCCTTCTCAGAGTCCACTTGGTTTGACTGAAGAACCTGCCATTACCTACTTATAGTTAATGAGGCATGCTTATCTAGAACATCTGAACAGAGGGCCAGCTAGCAGAAGACAGAAGAGATGGGTTTTTTCTGCTTTGGATTTGGCTCTGTGTTGCCATATTGTGTGCTGGTGGACCACTGGGATTCCTAACCAACCATCAGTCCTGTTTTATGGAATATTTGTTAACCATTCACTTTACAGTGTCTGAATACTAGAATCTGTGAATATGCAAGGACCTTGCAATCTATGTTACAGTTCCAGTGCCTTTATAATAAAGAACAATTCCACTTAGGCAGCAGAGCTGGGAAATACATACCTGTACTGGCATGTTTGATAGTGCTTGATATGTGTCTTCATGGATGATAGATATGTTGTAAGTTGCCTTTTTGTTGGGCTCGTCAAAGCAAGGAAAAGATTTCCGTGCATCTGTCGGCTCATGATCTGTGGCTGCAATGCTCCTTAAACAAACAACACATTGGCAAGCCTTCATTACATACCTTTTAAATCCCATCTGCAACTTCAAGCACAATTTCATAAACTGAAGTCAACTACAAATATTTGTGCGTACTTGTCCGTTCATAAAAGCAGGGAACATCAGAAATGCAGAAGCTGGCATCGTATAGGCATGTGTAACATGTATACCCTAAAGTCTGTCACCAACAATCTCTAGGTTTCAGAGCAAAAGCTAAAATAAGTTGCTTATCATCAAAAATTTTTAGGAGCCAGGCAATAAGTTAGGAATGACCCCTCATGGGTGGTAAAAATTTTGCTCACCTTCCTCATGAGCTTTCCCATTGATTTGTGGGTCTAAAAATAAACTACTGATGTTATAACCTGCAAGAAAATTAAGGTCACGATATAGGGATGTTTACGTTAGTCATTCCATGTGACTTAAGTCTTTTACCCACTAGAGCAGATGTCGGAATTGGAGTCCGGAACATCTCCTGAGGAAGCACTTCTGAATTGCATAAGTGCCCCAAAAATCTCATCCTATTTGTGTGTTTCTTTTTTCTGCAGTTACCAGTTACAGTTTCCTGCTGGTGCTTCCCTGATTCCATTGGTGAAACTGCTGGAGGAAGCATGTAAAGTTCAGGTGAACTTCATAGTATGTAACTGAAGCTATGCTAGCTGAATTGGGGAGTGTGTGTGTGTGTGTTTAGAAAGTCATCTCAGTTATTCAAAAACAACTGGAGGAGCTAGAGAATAAGGGTCACATAAAAAATAAGGTGAAATTTATGAACGTTCGTATCATGTGATTACTTCTCACAGTGACATCAGGCTCCCACGTACAGTGGTGGAGCATATACTCCAGTGATTGATGGTGAAAGGGATCACAGATGCTTCTTCAATTAATCTGGAATGTCGAGCATTTTCTGACAGCACTTCTACAGCTGCTCTAACAATATTAAGGTAGTTTTTCTTCCCAAAAAGTAATTAAAGTGCGCATCATAAATTACTGATCTGCAACAATCCTACAAGCTCACTTGACAAACAATTTTTCAGTGTTTCTGTTGCCCTTGGCATTTCCCTGTGACAGTGACTGGTCTTTAGGAACTTGTAGCAGCAAGGGTCATTTACAAGCCTGATGGAGGTAATATGTCTGGTTTTTTTTTTCTATTCATATTCATAGGAATAGTAACTCAAAAGTTCATGGTCAGAAAGCATAATGAATATTCACCTTAACATAACTTCAGGCTCGACAGTTTCTTTTTTTGCCTGGTAATTTTTTCTTCTTTTATGTCACCCTCTACTTTCTGTAGGATTTGAAAGCTATTTCACAATTAAGTTAACTTCAAGTCCCCAGGGCAATGCTTCACAGCTATTGCTTAAAAAATTGGCTCTATGTTTTGACACATTTGTATCTTGTTCCTTCAGACTGATAACACTGTGATATCTCTGTTGATTTATAAGGTGATAATCCATCTATCCTCATATATTTGTGGAGGCAAACAGCCTCAAACATTTGCTGATTTGTGCATCTGCAGTGCAAAACCTTAGCACTACGGGATAGATGAGGGGAAGTCCAGGCTGCAGCATGCATAGAAGTGGCACTAGAAACATAAAAGGTCATTTCCTTTCACACTATATAATGTAGATTTTGGATAACATTTTCTCCATTGCTTGGTGGCTTCTGCCCTTCTACTTGCTGTTGATATCCAGACCTTTAAGTGTGAACTGAAGGTGACAGTTGTAAAAATCATAGTAGTAAGGAATGAAGATCTGGCTGAGACTACATCCAGCTGTTGTTCCCAAAATAAAACAGTGCTGCATTTAGAACCATGATGAGTTTCAACTACCACCACCCCTCCTTTATTATTTCCAAAGCAGAAAGGGTTGTACAAAAACTCCTCCTCTTGGCATAATTAAGGCATTTTTCTCCTGGTCTTTCCTAAAATTCAGATTCACTGCTGCTTCTGAGAAAATTTTCTCCTTGAAGAAGAAATCCAGAGGTGCTAATTCTGTATGCTAAAGAGTGTTCTGCCTTTCCCTAATCAATCAAACCCTAAATTCAAGTCTCCCTGTTAGACATGTGCCCAGCTGAGTATATTTTATAAGTCTCTTGTTTTCCTCTTATGGAGGACAGGGGTAATTCCTACAAAAGAGAAGCCATACCTTGTCACTAATAGTAATGCAAAATAATAAAAAAAAAACAGCTGTTGTGACATTTTTGCATTATCTGTAATATTAACAAAATTAAAGGGGGTTTTAGTACATTCCTGGAGAGTTGAAAGAACCCATTACATCAAGTAAGCACTGCTGTTGTGCTCCTTTCTGTAAAATATTTGATAATAACATATTTATGCTCACTGCATCACGCAAAGTAGGAAAGAACTGTTGTTCCCTTACCATCATAGAATCATAGAATAGTTAGGGTTGGAAAGGACCTTAAGATCATCTAGTTCCAACTCCCCTGACAGGGGCAGGGACACCTCCCACTAAACCATGTCACCCAAGGCTCTGTTCAACCTGGCCTTGAATACCACCAGGAATGGAATTTTCACAACCTCCCTGGGCAGCCCATTCCAGTGCCTCACCACCCTTACAAAGGGGAAGTGATATGTGTAGAGCAGCAGCTTTACAAAAGGACTTCAGTTCTTACAGCTGGAATTGGGCACCCACAGGAGGATCTAAGTAGATGTAATATAAAATCTGCATTCTCAAATTTTATGTTTTCCTGCTCCCTACCCACATGTGCACATCAATTTAAATAATTGTGTTCCCAAGGTATCTCAAGATCCACTTCTGAGCATGTCCAAAGGTACCTTTGTCCTAATGGGGATTCTGTGAGCTGTTTGAACAGGATTCCCAAATGAGGAATTCTTCTCCCTAAGCCACACAAGGATACCAGACTTGCAGGCATGATCATCACGTCTACCTGTTTTCCATGACATGTGGTGGGACATTTGAATCTAAGCAAAAGCAGAGCCTGGACATGTGCCCAGTTTGTAAACAAAAGGCATTATACACATGCTTTGGCAAACCTTTGCCTTCACAGAGGAGCAGCTGAGCTGTGGGATCTGACTTCCCAGTATTATAAATTTGTTCAAATAGTCCCACTGCTCCTAACACTGCCCAGAAGGGAGGGGAAGTAGGTTAATTACATGTTGGCTCTCATTTTCACCTCAGCCCCCTTCTCTCTAACATCCACTATTAATAGACTCGCTTGTCTTTTGCTATTACCCAATCTGATTTGTATTTACTTATAACATGACAAAAAAGGAACTATTTGGGTTGAAATTTTCCAAGGTTGATGTCTGCCTCAGGCAAAGCTGAAGTAAAAAAAGCTAATTCTAGTCAGAATTGTTTTTTAAGTAGAAAGCCAGGGGAAAATTCAGTTTCAGTAAGTAACAAAATCCTACTCTTTCCATCCTTCTTCACCCTATCCTATCACCTACCCTCAATCTATATAGCAGCAACTTGGCTGGTGATTGCTTTCATTTCAAAGCTGTACTTATCACTATCATGTACGCGCTTCTGCCCAAACATAACCACATGGAAAGCATTACAGAGATCACCATTCACTCATTCTTTTTAAAGCCCTTCTCAAGCTTAACAAACAAACGCACACACTCAAGTTCCTTTTTGTATTGAGTGTGTCAGACTGCTGGCTAAGATCATCCTTGCAATTGTAGCTTTCAGCATTCAAATCAAGAATCAGGAACCCTCTTGAAGTGAGCTCACATTTTATGCTTTCTTTAGCTTATGAAGTTCTCTTTTCTTCCTAACGTTAGATGCTTGGTCCTTGTCTTCCTATACTGTCTGGATCTGAAGGATGATCACTCACCTCTTCTGCTACGTGGCTCAGGAGACCTGCATTCTGGTTCTGCTGCTCTGGTGTTGTGACAGACCTGGGGCAACTCACTTAATATCTAGGTATCCCTCACTAATGCAAAGGAAGTAACACACCTCAACTTAGAAAGATGCTAACAGGTTGCACTTTAAAATTCTGCAGGCATGTCAGATACTCAAAGCATAAAACCAAAGCACCTTCCAAGTCAAAGCAATACAAAGGTAATATTCGGAGGAAAAGGTAATATTTGGAGGTAATATTTGGACCGCTGTTTGCGGTCCAAGCTGTTCTTTACATGGCTTCTTCCCAGATCAGATAAATACGTTTAAGCATGAGCAATTAATATTTGCTTTTTTCCTCTGCCTCTTGGATTTTCTGCTTCTGGTGCCTGTCACTACTGCTGCTCTGGCATTGCCTGCCAGCAGCTGAACTGGAGCTGATGCGACTCTCACTCATGACAAATATCCCAGGGGGCCAAACAAGTGAAAACACATCAGTGTTTGTCTTCATGTTCTGCTACAGGGCCTTGGAAAAATCTATCCAAGTTAATCTGGTAGACATAAAGGCTGGAATGAGTCACTTCAGAAATGTAAATATTGAAATAAAATGAATGTTCTCTCCATATGTTTACTGCAAAGAAATGCTTCTGAGCAGTGGGCAGTGGCTTTTTCAAGCTTCCACTTAGTGCAAACCTGGGAAGTGGAATGGGTTAAATGAACTGGCAGAGGCTTTGTAATCTTTCAGTAACTATTGATATATTAAAAAGGAAGAGCTGGAGCACAAAAAATATCCAAGTCAAAGATAACCTTAATCATTTGGACTTTTCTACCCATAATTTAAAGCAGCTGCAGAGGGGACAGAGAAGTTTGGATATTCCTCAGGCTTATAACATCAAGGAGGCATGATGGCAGGGAAACTATAACAAGAGCATTTTACACTGAACCTGTTACATCGGTTAGTGACAGGAGAGAGCTGTATGCTCTTTATAAAAATAGGCCTCAATCCCTCTAGCTGTTTGAGAGAACCATTTGTAAATCTCAAAGGTAACCTGGGACCAGTAGAGTTTGAAAAAGCTTTTCAGAATAATAACAGACCTCTCATTTCTCCAGCCCACACTCACTTGTCAGCAGCCAAAGGGTTTTGAATACAGCATCTTCCTTTGGGGAATGAGAAAACTAAGGAACAGCCCAGAAATGTCAGCAAATTGGTGAGAGACAAGACTGAGAAGCTGAAATAGGAATAGAGCACGCCTGAAGAAGTAGAGAAGAAAGTATAATAAATAAAAGAAAAACTGCTTTACTTGATAAGTCCGTTCTCAGTGTAGGTGGTCCTATAAAACCCAACCAGGGAACTGTTCAGCCAGCCTTGAAACTTCAGGGTGAGTATATAGGGATCACTTTCATCAGTGACAGAGAGCTCTGTTTCTGCCTTCATCACTATGTATTCTTGTGGCTCGTAACCAAAGCAGTCATTCACAGCAATCTGCTGTCCTGAAGATTTCTGGAGTGTTGGCATTTCTGTAATCTTGGTCTCTCGCAGGTGGAGCCACAGGTAGCTGGTAGATTTTTCCAAAGCAATAGAAATACTGACTGTCCCAGTGTAAGTGTCTGCCTCCATTTCAGGCTTCATTTCCAGATCGTAGTGGATAGGCTTGACATACGTGGGTAGTCTAAAATTGGTCCAGTCTCCAGTCTCATCATTTCTAGAAGGACAGGGACTCAAGTCCACTGAGGGAGGAGGGTTTGTTGGCTGACCTGTTTCCCCTGAATGTTGCTGAGATTTAGGTCTGCTCAATCCCACGCCAAGCCCCACGGCAAGACCTACAATGACCACGACGCCACAGATGATAACCACATGCTTTGTCTTCATGCAGTACCTCTTGGACTTCTCATCCTCAAAATCCATGCCCTCCATCTCTGGTCCTCAGTCTGTCCTCAGAGGAAAACATTAACTGTAAAAAAACTTATTAGTCACTTCAGCACTTGCATTCAGTAAACTCAGCAGACTTGGTTTGTATTTTAATAACGTAGCTATAGCTGTTCTCTGCCCATCTCCCCCACCTCGCTTTCCATGAGACACTCAATTAATTAATGACAACATGCATTTGGAGGAAATGTGAATGATCAAAAGGAGTGCAGCTGGGCTGGGAGATGGAGGGAACCAACACAGAGGAACATTGTTCCTGCCGTGCTTCCCTTATAAGCAGTGCAATCCCACCCCCAGCCCCTCCTGTTCTGGGCTGAGTTAAATATAAAACAGTGCTATGTTAATCAGCAGTCAAGAGATGATCAGATGCCAAAGCTCTGTCAGCAGCTTTCAGAAAAGGTTTGCAGATAGAGGTGCAAGTGCTCCAAACCCTCAACCTTTGACACTGCCTCTTCCTTTTTTTTTTTTCCCTGCTGTGTATTGTTTTGGTTTTCAAGATTTGGGTATTTTTACTTTTTCCTCTTACTAGCAAAGATTTTGTTGAACTTCCACCTTATAGTTTGGGAAATGACATCTCCGAAGGCTCAAAAAAACAGCAAAAATCACATACGTCTTTCAAAGCCTTTTCAAATGTTTCCCCTCTTTTCTAGGCTCATTTACCTTTACTGAGTAATGCAAGGCAGTCGCTGCCTGAAGAATGCACAGAGGAATAATAAATTTTGATCACTGACTTCAAACTTTAAAACATGTTAAATTCCTCTTCCCCTCTCATAGGGCCAGTTTTCAGGAGATTGCTCATAACACGCATGCAATCTGGTAGCCTGGGATTGCATCGCTTTGTTGGTCTGCACAATTACAGTACAGACTGTGAACTCTTGCTGTGAGGGACACTTCTAAATATGCAGTTATGTGATTTATGTACTAAAGATCTAATTTAGTATTTACTGAATGTCATCACAATGTAGCGCTTCATCAAAACAAATTAATTGAATGAAGCCTGACTCTGCTGGGTGGAACTTATTGTAAGTAAGGCCTTTCTAAGCCTGGAATCAAGATGCTGTTAATGCAGTATGAAACTGAGTGAAGCAGTAGTCTTGACCTTATTTGATGCTGAACTAAAGGAAAATTGTGTAGAATAGAAACCTCAGTCTCTGGATTTCTTAACCCTTTTTCTCCACTTATGGAGCCCACTTGAGTAGATTTTTAATCAGGCATATCAGTTTGGCTTCATGCCTTCTGGTTTAGCTCATTAGGAGACAGGTTAACGCCACTCTGCACATCAGTTGCAGATCTCTGACTGCTCCTTTTTTATTTTTTTTTGAGATGGATGAAGTTTCACCTGAATGGGTTGACTTCAAGACTAGAATAAGTCAATATACGCTCTGAGCGAGATGCATTGAATCAGGGAAGGAGCTTTTCCAGGGCAGACTTACCCAGTCTGTTTAGAAATGCATCTGCTCACAAGCTTCGTAAGTCTCCCTCTGAAATGTTACCGGCACTCTTACAGCACATTACTATTTGGATAGCATCCTGTTTTAAAGGCAAGATTTTCCAACAGGAACTGAGAAAATAAAAGGTCTTTTTCTTGCAGAGCATCAGCTCTTACGCAGATATTTTCAAAAGTGAAAAAACAATGAAAAAAACCCATCTAGCAGAAAGCAAAAAATCTGTTTCACATTATATCTGGTTTTATTGTTTCTCATTTCTTTGCTATGATCAAAACTAGATATGACATGGGAAACCAGTGCCCTTTAATGGATTGGGTAAGAACTTAACTTCTAGCAACAGAGCCAGCATTGAAGATCATGGTCTTAACATTTGAAACCATTTCAGCTTTTCTTTTGTTCTGATTGGACAGGACATGGAAAACAGAGAGAATAGATTTGAAATAAGACATTTTAAACCAGAGCAGACCATAAGTGACAAGATAGTAAATATGTCTTAATTTCAGGCATGTTTTCTACATCTGTCCAATTTTCATTCTCCTTAGCCATAAGCTTTTCTGCTACATTTTTAATCTGAAAATTAAAAATGCTATTTGAGCTTATGGATTGCAGAGCAGGTTATTTACTGTAATTACGATGAGACTTGCAGATTTCCTCACTGGTAACAAGTATGTCCTTCAGGAAGAGCTAGAAATGATGAGCTGGTCCCAACCAGCAAAAATATATATGTGTTTTTTATCCTAAACCTTAAAACAACACTAGCATTAAAAACCATTGCAAGCTAATGAGAAGTGATAAACAAATTAGCTGAACAGGTAGCAGAGATAATAATCTCCAATAGGTTTCTTCTGCCAGTCAAGAGTGGAAGTGCATTTATGCACAAGCTCTAGCATCAATCTTCTTTTTATAAGGTACAAACCTAGTTGAAGCCAAAGGTAGGTATATTTCTGATAGTGGAAATTATGAGCAAAGTTATCCCTCCCATATTAGAAATACACTTTTTTCCTAGCTGACACCCCTGCGGTCAGATAGCAATGCTAAGAAGCTACCTAGCTGCACTGACCTAATATACATGTTCAAGGATAAGACAGGGCTCAAACTATTAATTCCTCTGCATAGCAGCAATAAAGGAGGGCAGAGGTCCCAAAGACAATGACAATGCTTTCCCTGCTCAGCTGCCTCCAGGTAGAGAGGGGCAAGGAACAAGATTTGTCTCCCCAGAGAATATAGATAGATACTTTGTCTACCCTCTCACCTCACAGGCATAAGATAATGAATCCCCATATGAAAAGTAGAAGAAAGCTCACACCAAGCTGCTGCAGCGTAAACCACAAGTATGACTGCAAGTAAGAGCTATCCAAGTTTGGACAAGTTTAAATTGCTTTAGTTTAATTTCTGAAAAAGTGAAAAGAGATTATAACAATCTTATCAGTCACCTGGGCAATACTAACGTCTGCTATTGTTTGTTTGGTGCTGATTTTTAATTGAAGCAATTTGATCTTAAGTTAGGGTTTAGTTCTCAGTCTGCACCAAAATTACCACACTGGCTTTTTTAGGTAGTCCATTTAGCTACCTAAAATGGATGTGAGTATGAAGTCATCCTGCTCTGTCATGAAACTGCTGGTGGAGACATGTATATTCCCCTAGGAGAAATATCCAGCAATCTTTTCAGACAACTACCTGGAATACAGATGATTTTTAATTTTTATGCCCAAATTGACAGCCATTAATTTTCAATACAATATCCAATTTTAAGTTTGGAAAATGGAATAAAATTTCAGCAAGTGACAGCCAGGATCAGCACTCTCAGAAGCCTGCTGTAGGCATCAGGAAAAAGTCACATAGTCCTAGGAAAACCTTAATTGAAGATGACAATGAGAAAAAGAGCTGCTCTGGAAAGCATCAAAGATGTGAAAATGGATGAAGTATATTAAAAAGGAAGAAAAAAAACAACCAATCTTCCACTGCAACTTGCAAATGAAACTCCAAGCCAAGTCCATCCTTGAACTAACTTGAAACACTTACTGAACCTATGCCAAGGAAGTCTTTGGCTCCCTGTTTAAAGGGACATTAAGGCAACATAAGGGCAGCAAGAGCCTAAGGACCTCTGACCCTTCTGTTCCCTGAGCTGCCACTGCTACAAGATTAGGGATAATAAATGGAGCCCCTCTGCCTCCATCAGGAGGAATTTGGCTCTCTTTATGCTAAACACTCCTCATTAGATTTCTCACTGCAAACAGAGAAGGCATGAAGCAATCTGCTGTAGTGACTGCTTTCTGGCAGAGCTGCACTGCACTTCTCCCTGTGGCCTTCCAGCAAAAAAAAAAAGGAAAAGAACCGTTTAGGACATTAATTTGTGAAATGTGAAGCTGGTTGGGCTCCTCCCCCTGATCACAAGTGAATTGTGCTTGTCCACTGTTTTCCTAGATCTCTTATGACTGATTATGTCTCCATCTTTGGCTTTGAATGCCATCTAGCAATAATTAACGCATGGGAATTCACAAGTCTTAGTAATTACTAGCTTGCAGTGGTCCTTGTTCCACTCACAATCTTTTTTTATGACAGTTTTTAACTACAAACCAAGTCCTTTTGGGTTTATGTTATTTGGGAGTACAAATGTTTCAAAGTGATTTGAGAATGACAGTCAGGATTTCTTCAGTCATAACTGGTTCCATGTTTAGATCTTTGAAATCTGGCCCCAGCTCTGTGGTACTGTTAGCTGTGGTGCCTTTGGAGGACTGTATTATTTCTTGCTGCTGACTGAAGAGCTCCATATATAACATGCTGGATGGAAGTGCAGTGCAGTCCTGCCACCTATTTTGAGTTCTGCAGTTTCCCAGAAGGTCAGTGCTAGATATTTTATCAGTAGGGTCAAGGCTGATGGGAGTTACCTCAAAACCTCTTCACAAGGAACTACTGGGAATTATCTTTAGTAGAGACTTCCTTCCTTTCCTTTTTTCCTGTTACAGATTCCAGAACACAGTTCCTTTGTTTTGAAATGTGAATGTGATCTTATAATATTTGTGTAAACAAATTCAAATTGCATTCATTTGCTTTGCTTTATCATGTCATGTCATATATCATATCACATAATGTCACACCGTCATTTAATCTTCCATTTCATTGCTACCAAGGTGGGCTTGCTTTTAATCACTAATCTCTAATTAATTAATTTTTAATCATTAATCATAGAATCGTAGAATCATAGAATAGTTAGGGTTGGAAAGGACCTTAACATCGTCCAGTTCCAACCCCCCTGACAGGAGCAGGGACACCTCACACTAAACCATATCACCAAAGGCTGTGTCCAACCCGGCCTTGAACACCGCCAGTGATGGAGCATTCACAACTTCCCTGGGCAACCCATTCCAGTG
>JASSUY010039131.1:0-20273 GCA_032466535.1 Forpus xanthops | reverse complement strand
TTAACCAGGCACTAGGTGCAATAAAGTTGAAGTTTGCTGACGACCACCTGGTGTCTGCTCTTCCCTTCGCCGACACTACAAGAAGAGGTGATTAGGTCCCTAAAAGTTGTTATTTCTTTCCAGTGGTTGTAAAGAAAACCTAAGCAACTACTATAAGCATCTAAATTTGATCAGATGGATAGCGATCCAAAGAAAGGTTCATCTGCACAGGGAGAAATAGAAATCAGGATCACAAGTCTGGAGAGAAAGTAATCTTAGTACTGCAAATGCAGACAGCAGTGAGTATGCTAGAGGTTATAGTACGTCAGTAAAAAGAAAATATCAATCACAATAAAGTAATAAATTAAAAAAAAAAAAAAAGAAACAACAAACCAAACCAAAGCAAAAAATTGAGAGTGGGCACAAATTGCTAAAGTACAGGTATTTGACCACTGATATTTCATATCTAGCAAAAGTAGGTAGTGAGGATGCAGCTCAATTAACTCATTTGGATCTCCTAGTGATTCATACCAGAGTTCAGGAGGAACAAAACATATTCAGCAGTTTTTGAGTGGGTCTTAGACAGAGAAGCCAGCGTGAGTCAGACCTGGTTGTATGAGTAAATCTTTCCATACAGTTAATATTATTTTCTTTTTTCAAACTAGTCTTTTAATATTCTATGTGGGTGTTTCTAAACCACAGATGAGTTACTTTTAGATATGGCACCGTCCACATGCACATGTACACAAAGCCCAGAGAAAGAATGGAACATGAGTCAAAGAAATAAAATATAACTCCATGATAATTATATTTGTAGCAGGTGAAGGACAGAACACAAGATTTCTATTAAATAAATCACAATTTATTACACGTGCCTTTATTTAGATGCCCAGTTAAGTACCTAATTGCATGAAAAATCCAATTGCCATGTTAAGCGATAATAATTTTCAGGCACACCTGCTGAGCTTAGGGTTGTCATTCAGATACCTGCTCAGCTGCACGCTGTTGTGCACCACCTGCAGGAAATATTTGTGTGCCTGTCAGGAATCTGGCACTGGTTATTAGTGAAGAAAACCACGGCTTTGCAGGTTCAGCAGGCAGTCCCATGGTCTATCCAGCATAGCTGACAAATTTCATTACGATTCTTAACTGGAGCTCTGGCAGCGAAGCTTTTTCTGTTCTGATGAGGTGATGTGCAGGGAGAGCCTTTTCTCTGCTCAGACTGCAGATGCTTTTGATTTCTTGGACCTCATCTCCAGTTGATGAGTACTCCACTATGCTTTCCTACTTTTTTCTTTATTCTTTTCTCTACTTCCTTGACACATGCTGTATGCCATTAGTGAGCAAAAAATACTGCTAGATCTTCTATTCTTACTGCTGGTCCATTTGCTTTGTTGATTATCATCCTGACTGTCAAAGTGAAATGGCATTATTTTGCAGTACCTACACTCCATAGTACTAGATTTCACATTGTTCTCTGTTTCCTTGACAGGTAGAAACTGTTTCTGTTTTTCCTCATGAGTGCTTTATGTGTGATACTGAACAGCTCACAGTGACAGCTAAAACATAGCAAGCAGCGCTAAAGGACATTTCTCAAATGTGTTTCTTTGTCCTTTCTTCACACTGAAGATGTTAATAAGAGTCAAGACTACCTATGTTTTTTCCATGGAGGATAGGATCTTTAGTGCTTGAATGTCTCTACATTCTTGTAAGCGTAGACAGAAAGTGAGAATTCATTCTGGGAAGATTATTTGATTTCATTTACAGCTTTGGCTTGAATGTATTATTTTAAAAGCTCCTTGCTTAGACCAAAAAGTGACATTTTCTTACATATTCATCCAATTTACTGTAAATTGCAGGGAATGAGGTTGAGGGAATGGAGCACTATAGGACTGGCCTGGTAAGAGGCAAGTAAACAGTGAGGGAGGGCATGTAAGGGGGAGGAAAAAGGGACAAGACTAAAATTGTAGCAGATCAACCCCTTCTTTCCAAGGAACTGAAGCCTAAGAGCTTTAGAGAACTTTGAGGCTGTTCTGTTTCAGAGCCCAGTGCAGTGAAGTACCAAATTTTGGAGCCAATAGAAATTTCTGGAGAAACATACAGATTTGAGTGTAAATATTTCTAACGAATACGGTTAAACTTTCATGTGGCAGGATAGTTCTTGCTGGTTGATGATACATCAGTTCCCTCAACAACTGCGTTTCTGGCCTTCCTGTCTCATTCGAGGGTGCTTGCCTATGAAGAGACACTGGGGTAGTTCAGGGGCAGCTCTTGAACACCTTGAGTAGCTGAATCGTCAGCAACCCTGCTCTCCTTACTTCTCTTTCAGTGTGAGAGGCACATGTCCAGAAAGCTGAGAGCAAACTAGAAAATTCTGCTCTTTGTCTACAAGGATTTATTTATTTTTCTCTCAGAGATGTCATCTGGCTTTTTGAAAAATCGCATACCTGAAAGAGCTGATACGGCAGTTGAGGGAGATGACATACCCACTACAGCTTTCCAGCACTCTTCACAAAACCTAATTATGGACACTGTATATTCTGTTTCCACCAAGTGTTCCTTCATGCCTCTCATCTAATGTCATGACTGGATAACTTCAATTTAGGTGGAGGGAAAAAAAAGAAAAGCTAACATTTCTTTAGAAAACAAACAGTGGTTTTCACCCATTCACTTTGACTCCATCTACCAACAAAAGTTAGACCAGAAAGCAGTTATTCTTTCATCATTCTCTAGACCCCTACAAGTTGAGTGGTCTCTGCCATCCACCCTATTTCTCAAACACAGATGCATGTTGTCCTGTGCAGAGCTCTTTGCAATGGCTAGACTGCTGCACATATCTGAGATGCAGAAAGCAGTATTTGCTGCTACAATGTTGGGTTAGCCTCGAATTTATTCTACAGATGCATCTTGAGCTTTAGGCCATGCTATAGGGAAATAACAGCATGCGATGATGCAGTGACAAGGATGTTGATCTTTACATGCTGATGGACAGGCAAGCAGGCATAAATGCTGGCAACTGAGCAACAGTTTAAAAATTAACGTGATATCAAAGACTTTATTCAATTCTAGGTTGCAAAAGCAGATCTGTACACTCCGTGGAAAATTTAGCATTTCTTGTTGTTGATACTGTAGTTCTAAATTTCACGGAGGAGCACAGGGCCACCTCCAGACCAGTAGCAAGTGGGTGAAGCAGTATAGTTGTCAGTCCTGGTCCTCAAACTTTCCAGTTTGGGCATCAGCCTGGATGTACCAGAGCATTCCTCTAGGTTGTAAGCTTGTCTTCCCCAAACACCACAGCACTGGAGGAATAGTGAAAGGAGGAAGGCATTTCTGCCATGGAACATGGAAGTTTTGACCTGAACAGGGAAGTTATATGGCTGGACATGACCTACTGAGTCCCAGACATCGTAGTGAACATAAAAGCAAGTTAGCCCCACTTTTTTTGCAACAGATGTTTTTAACACTTTTTGGTTTCTGTCATCTCCTTAACTTTTCCTTATATAATCAGCAATGCAAACCCAGTTAACAAAAAATGGAATAAAGGCAAAGAATTTTGCTCCCTCCAACTAGAATTACCTGATTTCAAGATATTCAAGGAGATAAAAAGATACTGTGAAAATAGCCATGAAAGAGTTTCCTGGTCAGATATTTCAGAGAGTAGTTTTCTCCTTTGGGGAAAAAAAAATAAAAAAGAAGTCTTAAAAAACTACAAAACCTACACAGAAACACACAAACATCCATGCATACATGTGCAAGTATAGAGACCTATAAATATATTACACGTGGGAGCTCAGTTTTATCCCAGTATAAGGCCTATAGATTTAATTCCAACTGACTAAATATGAAAATTTTGACTACATTAAATGGAGTCTAATTTTGTATATCTATTTGTACACAACAAAGATTTGTGTACTCCTAAGAAACTAAAAAGCTATTGTTCATCATATATATCAGCTAAATAGCAATGGCACAATCATGCTGTTTTGTTAGGCAAAAATAACATTTTCAATCTCTCCTTAAGATGATAGCATTTTAAGTATATTTTATTCTCCATTTACATACTAACTTCACCAAAAGCAACTATATTGAGTAAGAGGAAATGCATCTGCTGTGCACGTATTTAATCCCCTCTTTTTATTCTTTTCACACAGAGATTGAAAGATTTAAAACAAAGGGAATTTGCTCGAAATGTGGCTTCAAAGTCGTGGAAAGATGAGAAGAAACAGGAAAAAGCACTCAAGCGGCTCCACCAGCTTGCAGAGTTACGGAAGCAGTCAGAATGGCAAGTTTTTTAATTTGCATTATGGTTTAATGCCCTCTTTCCCCAGTCCCAGAAGAAATCTCCATATTTTTACTTCCACACTGTGTAATGTATGGAGATGGTGTATACTGTAACGTGTTTTCAGCTGTCCTCAACTCAAAATGTTCCTACTCTGTAAACCATAAAATTGAAAGCCCTGAATTAATTACTTGCTATTTGAAGGTTTGTGTGTTTCTCTCCTGTAGCTAGGTATTCTCCTCTCTTCTGAACTGAGTGGTTTGAAGATGTTTTTATAATATCACCATTTTACCTTGCTCAAACTGGCCTAAATAGACTAGTATAGTTGTTTTCTCATTTGATAGAAAGGGAGCAGGAGAGTAAAACCACCTTTTTTGAGCATCTATATTTAGTTTGTGAATTATTTTCACTACTTTAGTGTACTGATACTATTCTCGCATTATCTCTGTAGAGTAATGGAAGTATCATCATATGAATGAAAAATAAGTAATTAACTGAGTTGTTTATCCAATATTGTTTGCTCTATTGATAAATATCAAGAAACAGTACTAAGTTTGCACTAAGAAAACTCTACATTTGAAAAATCTCATTTGTTTAATGACACTGAATGTTTCACTAGAATAGATTGCCACTAGACTAATTATTTATGTTAATCCACAACTGTAATGAGTTAAGTAGATAATTAAAGTGGCATCCTTTGAAATTCATATCAAGCTTACTGTACCCTGGAAATAATAACATTCAGAGTTTATTGTAGATTCATTTTAGCCTATGTAATTGCATTTGAGTAATCTGCTGAAATATAACATTTTAGTGCTAATGTGTCACTTTTATGGTTTCAACTCCATTTTCGTATAAATTCACGGAAAGAAATGTAATTGCCTGTGGGAAGATGCTTTTTTTATACCCACACACTTGAAGGTGTAGTCTCAGGTAGACCAATAAGGTCAATGATAATAGGAAATAAAGAGTGAGATGGGGAGGAGAAAATGGGTTTGCTTTTAGAAAGAGCCAGGAGTCCATAATTTTTTACAAAGAGCTTGGAAAGACAGTGCTTGCTGTTCCTCTTTGTAATGACTAACAGGTTCAGAGGTGGCTGAAAACCATGATCTTGGTGGAGGGGTAGCATTCCTAGTTGCTCAGGCAGCCTTGCTAAGCAAAAGTCTACACACACATACACAATTGTTATTATCTCTGAGCACTTTGTCTCAAGTTCTAACAGTTTCTTACAAAAGGTTAATACAATTGGACAACAAAATTATTGTTAAACTCATGCACAGAAAAACTGAAAATACAGTTTTGTTTTCCTATTCCAAGGAAACTTTGAAAATGACCTTTTTTCAAAGTGCCTTCTCAAAGAGATAATTTCTTCTCATGTAGAAATTGGGTTGAATTTTTGTCTTCTGACGCAAAACATGTAGAAAATCCAAATATATTCTCAGAAATGTATATATATTCTCATACTCCAAGTTAACCCTACTCTAAGGAGTCTTTATGTTGATCCTACTGCTGAAGATCAATGCATTTTTACAGCATTTAAAAAACATTTTTGCCTATTTATAGACAGCTGTTACACAGACTCTGGATGTCATAATTTACTTACATTTAATTAAACTGTTTTCTAATTTTTAATCAAATTATTTACTGAAGCAAGTTCCAAAATCTTTTCATGTAAGTGAGCAGTAGTACTGAATTGATATGAATGAAATGCATGTTTAAAATATTACTTGGAACAACATTTGTGTGGTAGCTGTATATGTCTTATCTTTAATTACAAATAGCAGCAGTCATTCCAATCTCAGTTAATTATCTATTGCAAGAAAACAATGTTTTACTATGTTTTTTAAGGCTGTCTGATTTTGATTTTTTTAAAAAAGTACAAGATAAAACAACAGATTTAAAGTCTAAGTCTGGGGAAGAGGAAAACTGTAATTGATGGAAGTAGAATACAGAAAGAGAAGATATGGCAAAGTGAGTTAAATTGTGATTGATAATGAGAGCACTGAAGTCCACCTTGTGTCCTTTTTCCACCAATGTTTGATAACAGCTTTCACATACCATCTCTCTCAATATCTCACAAAAACATTTATTTTGGAATAGCATAAAGATACAATAAAAATCTACTCTTTAAAAAATCATGCATATCCCACCTCTTAAGCAAGAAGAACGCTTAACTGTTTGACTCTGCAGATGCTCCAGGTAGAAAAGCCTCATTTCGAACAAAGCCCAATTTCCTTTGCAGTGGCGTCTCAGAAAACCAAGACTTATATACGATTCTCCTTGATGTAAATTCACAATGAAGACAATGTTGTCTGAAAAAGATATGTGTGTGCTGACTTCAAATCATATAATTTCTAGTATGAAAAATTGTGTTGCCCATATAAAAGTCCAAGCTTGGGCCTAGACTGCACATGTACCCTTTAGAAATTTTAGAAGCTTTTTTTTACCCTGAAACAGTGCAAACGACACACTTCTTTTCAGAAAGGTAATGGCAAATGTGAGTTTTTCTTAACTTGGTTAATTAATACAGCTTTCTTTATTATTTATTTATTTTCTTACAGCATCACTGGGAGTGGATCATTGCTTAAAGCCCCCCGATTAGTCATGGAAAAGCAACAATCACCAGATAGCATTTTCCTGTGCAAGGGTAGCAAGTTCACAGCCAATTCTCAAACAATGGCCATAAGTGAAGGACATGGTTTCTCCAGCAGTGTAATAGAGAAACAGCAGCTTGTCATAAGCAGGCATCAGTCCCCTACTGAAAGACGGTATGCACTTGGGAATCAAGTCCCTCAATTGTTCCCAGACAGCACCAACACTTCTCAAAGGGCAGGAGTGTCCTTCTCGTTCTCTAAAAAAGTTCCTTTGAAGCTCGAGTCCTCAGCATCAGTCTTCAGTGAAAACTCTGAAGAAGGAAATGATTGTAGTGAATCCCTCAACCATAAAACAAAGCAAGCTCTCGAGAGCTGCCTTTCTGGCACATTTTCAGAGGAGGACATGAAAGCAAGCTTGGATATAGGGCCACCTATTACACAAGACCAAATTGATTTGGATAACAGTATATCAAGTCATATAGCAGCAAAACTTAAAATGTTAAAGGAAAATAATGAAACTAGTGATAGAGAATTAGAAGAAAAGGTCAGTGCTCACTCTTCATTTTCCAAAAGTAAAATACAACTTTCAAATTTGGAGTTTTCTGGTTCACTTAGAGAGACAGAGCAAGAAAGTAAACTGAATGAGTCTGAGCAATTGTCAGAAACTTTCATTTCACCTTCATGCCAACCTAGCAATTTTTGTACACAACCAAACACCTACAAGCACAGCAATGCCCACCTGCCTGACCAGTTACCTGAGCTCCCACAACAGCCAGCAGCTGAGCTGGCATGCACAAGCAGCATTAATGACAGTCCTGGAGTGACAGAAAGAGAAAGATCTTTGGAAAGGTCAGAAACCACAAATAGGAGTATGGAAACGCTTCCAAAGGAGACCATGGGTAAAGAGATTAAGCCCCAGACATTGCCTTTCCTCCATGTGGTAAGCAAAGATGGCACAACTGCTCTGCAGTGGCCCACAGAATTACTTTTGTTTACAAAAACTGAGCCCTGTATTTCATATGGCTGCAATCCATTGTATTTTGATTTCAGACTCTCTTTAAATCACAGAGTTGGTAAACAGCATGAAACAAACACAGCAAGCTGTAAAGAGCACTCTATAAATAAGACTGCAGATGAAAATGAAGCCTCAGGTTTAATAAAACACACGCAAATGTCAAATGAACAAGATAATCAGTTGTCGAAACCAAAGAAGATGAAAGGTTCCTTAAATTCAAGAAAGGACAAGCAAAAAGCTGAGTCAGACATAGGGAAAGAAATAGATGAAAATGGTCAAAAATGCATTGCATATTATTTGAATGAAAATATACCCAAAGTGCCTGCTTACCTTGATGTCTCACAAAAGGAATACGTGACAGAAAAAAGTCTTCATACAACACCACTGAGGAGACCTTTACAGCATCATTTTCATACCTGTGAAAGAAAAAAACAGAACATTAGAAATGAAAGCATTTCTTTTTCTGCTTTTATGTCTAGGATTAAAAAGTCTAAAGCTGCAAGATGTCATTTAATTTATTCTGAAGCAAAATGTGAAAGCCAAAATTGCTGCAGATCCATTCAAGATGTGGCCAGCTGCAGCAGTGACATAAGTGACAGTGGAAAAGACTCTAGTGGAAGTTTCCTTAGTTACAAATCCAGTTCAAACAGTAGGTATTCAGAAATTGAAAGTTATACAGGATGCTGGGGATTCCCATCTCCTCCAAAATCCTCCTCTGACAAACATTCCAGCTATACTGATACTTCAGTTAGCAGTACAAGCAGCTGTATGAGCTACAGGAGTCCCACATCAAACAATCACAGCAGAAATAATTCCCTTATTTGTTGTAAAAGAAAAAGCAAGAGAGCTGAAAGGCACAAATGTAAACACAGAAAGCACAAGTGTATTTTCACTTCTGATGATACAGACAAGGATTATCTTTGTTGCAGTAGAAGTCACAGAATTAGAAACTGCACACAGAGGGGTACAAGTAAGCATCAAAAAAGCTCAAGACATAAAGTTTTACAACACAGAGACAGATCTAAACACAGCAGATGTAGACACCGGCATTTTGGCAAAGTGCATAGTAGAAGTAGAAGTTACCATATCTCCAAAAGTTGTTCCACCAGACATTCCAGAAGCAGTGAAAGATCATCTAGTAGCAGAATATTAAGAGGTAGCAGTTCAGGATCCTTCTGTAAAGAGACTGACAACTCTGACAACAAAACAAAAGAGGATACAGAAGGGGGTTCTAACACCAAACTGGGAAAAGCTGAAAATGCACATTACAACTCTCTGAATGAGAATAGTAAATCCCAAAACTTTGCCACCTGCTCTTCTGAAATCCTGGCAAAAGACGTATGCGGAAAAAGAAAGTCACTGGCAGCAAAGTTGCTTTTAGAAAGAGTGCAGTCCAAGAAAACCCAGGAACAAATGCATGACTCAGAAAGATTTTCAAACACTTGTGGGTTAGAACTAAAGGATCACTCACAAAGTCACTTTGCTCTTCAGTTTTCATCATCAGTAGATGACATTGCAATGTTACCTTTGCCAGAGAAACTGCTAAGCATAGGTGAAAATGTCATGGGGCATAATGAAATCAGTTCATTGGAAAACAGTGTGAAGAAAAACAACTTTGAAGGGTCAGAGATAACTAATGTTGCTCTTTCAACAGGCACTGATTATGATCATTGTCTTTTTAAAGACATCATTCAAATAGGAACAGGCTATAAGAGCTCAAGCATAAAAAGGAACACAGCAATAAAGGAACAATCCAATCTATTCATTAGTGAAGCGCAACCCTTTATACAAAGCTGTGACCCAGTACCAAATGATTTCCCTGGTGCTTTTTCTTCTAATAGATACTCTGTTGTTGCTAATTCAACAGAGACCAAAGAACTACATGATGTAAACATGGACTCAAACCAGGCAGAAGGTGGTTCAGACTCTCATTATGACAATGCTATGCAGAAGTATAATGACACAGTAAATGACTTTGAAGTATATAGCAAATCCACCTCCCCTCCTTTAATGCAGCAGCCAATCACCTTTTCACCAGAGGAAGTTGACAAATACAGGTTACTGCAGCTGCAAGCCCAGCAGCATATGCAGAAACAGCTTCTAGCAAAACACCTGAAAGTTTTGCCTGCCCCAGGATCAGCTGCCTTCTCTGCAACGCCAGCAGTTCCTGCCCTCCCTGTTCAGCAGCATGCCACTGTCACCACCATCCACCACACCCTGCTGCAGCATATTGCTGTTTCAGCATCTATGCATCCCCAAAGTGGCCATCTCTCTCTGGCACACCTTCATCCCCTCTCTCAGGCACATTTCACTCCCGTATCACTTTCCCCATTAGCACCAGCCCTCATTCCCACCCACCCTGCTTTGCTGACAGGACATCCATTTCAATTGGTCTCTACCACCCCCCTTCACCCTTCCCCACTGACCTTCCCAACACTGTCACACACTGCGTATATCCCAGCCTTATTTACACCACATCTGAATGCAACCACACCTGTTATACAACCAAATCCCTTGGTTCAGCCATTATGCCAAGGACAAGAGCCCCATCACTATTCGTGCTCTAGCCAGACCCAACAGTTACCTACAATAAAAGAAATTTTTAGCGTTTCTAGCTATTTAAACTAGCCCAACTGATTGCAGTTATGATCACAACATGGCTCCAAACCCAAAATAAAATGAATTCTTCAGTGTTCGATCACATTTGAGGGAAAATATATTGTTTTGCTGAGAGCACAGTGACAAATATTTTAAAGTCCACATTCTTGCTGACAGCATATGAATGTTGACTTTGTTCTTGTATCACTGAGAAAAAGATGGTTTAAAGCCTTTTATGATAAGAGGACAGGGTCCAGCTAGTGTCATTCTACAGAAGGTTTGGAGAGAGGTATGAAGTCTGTGACTTTCAGTAGGAATGGGACTGCAGCACCCAGACACAACAAGACCAAGAATATCAACACTGATGATTGATTTAAAGTAGCCCAATTTAAGGTACAATAATCTTGACACACCTCAGATGTTTGCTTTTCTGAGTATATATATGCAATTGCATAGTACTTGGCCTGATTAAAGTATTTCAGACTGGGCAAAAAAGAAGGTGTCTGGGGACACAAGTCCCTGATTCTGTCTCCTGTGCCCAAAAAACTGGGGAGCTTCTGAATGAAGGGTGCCTTGTTAACACTGGATAAGAGGGTCACAAAAGTATCTCAAAACTACTTTAGTGATTTTGTCCCTGGGATAAGTTGCTTGGACAGTGCAAAGGGACTGTGATCTGGCCAAAGGTACATAACAGAAAAGTTCTCTTAGTGTAGGGCACTCTGCTGGCACAAGCAGGCAGCTACTTTTCTCACTAAGGAGAGCATCCAAGAAGGCAAGGGAAAGAAGGGGGTGAAGCCAAATTCTTTAACATTGCATGGCTGTGGCTGTAGCATAGAGTATGTCGGGGTAGGCTGCAGCAGCCCAGAGTTGCCAGGCAGCTAGGACTGGCTTTGAACTTCAGAGGTCCTTGGCCAAGCCTGCAACACTTCTTTCCTAAAAAAAACAGAGCTCTGATATGTAGGAGAGTCTTGCCAAAAAAATGTGTAAATACGTTTCATCCCTTTCACAAACAATATAAACAATTGGCTGGTGCTATAAAATCATGGTGATATTCATAAAAATGCTGAAGAAAGTTCTGAGCAGAAACTGCTCTCAAGTTCAAGTCTCATAGAAAACCGTGTCACAGTTCTCAGCATTTCAAGAATATTGAATCTAAATAAATATGTCAAGTTAATCGCATGGCTTCCCAGACTCTTAACATACAAACTGAAGTTCTGATTCTGCAATGTTTGAATGCATGTATCCAACCTTCAGGGCAATGCGTGTTTGAAAGTGCTAGTAATAACTGTGTATTCGGAAATAGGGCAGGGCTTCAGCATCTGTTTGAATGGCACATTTTAACTATTTTTATAATGTTTCTAACTCAACATGGGGTATTTAGCATGAAATTAAGTTTATAATTGTGGTTAGACTGCAGGCATGCTTTTCAATATAATTGGACAGTGAAGTGTCTGACAGACAGTGCCTGTTTGTTTGGATTAGAAACATTTGAAATCATTCCATTTGCAATAATGTAGTGAACAATTAATAATGTATCTTTCAGAATTGAAATAAAACACATTGAAAAACTTTTGGAGGATTTTATTCCATTATATTTGGCTATGCAAGGAAACAAAAAATCTAACTGCAGCCAAGTTGAGTATTAGAAATACAACTTAGGACCAGTTTTCTAACTTAGTTTTAATCAAATTAGATTGATCCATTGCAATAAAATTGAACTGGTTTAATTTCTAAAAGCAGCTGCTTCAGCAGAAACTAGTATTGTGCCAAACTTCTCAAGTGGTTTTACAAGTTGTGACTGCTTGTTTTGTATTTGGAATATTAATGTCTGCTTGGATACTTAACATTTTAGCCATCAAATGAAAGCCGTCAGGAAAGAAATTTGGAGACTGAGCAGAAGCAAAACATTTTTGTATTGAAAAAAGCTGCTGAAACCAGCACCATCAAGTATCTTTTTTGTTGGATTCCCAGCTGATTTGTTAATTTTGCTAATAAAATATATTCATGCCATTTTGGAGTGACTTACCTTTATTTTTCTCATATAATTAATTATTAATTTCTCATATAATTCTATAAATATTTTTTTTCATTTAAACCGTAGGGAACTTCTTTAATTGAAATTATTGATTCTGGACAGTAATTTTTGTGAAAGAGGAAATTTCTTTGGGAAAGATTTTTAAAAAAATATTTACACAGCCTTATAATTCTTCCTTTCATTTTTGGCTGAAGATCTTTCCCAAACTAAACCTGCATTTGCATTTTTCTATACTTCTGAAACTTTATTATCAGAGAATCAAATATAATTCACTGAATATGACTTAACACCTCTGAAAATTAGTACTTTCTTGTTCAAATAGAGTTCACTCATTCAGTGAACCACTTGGAAACATTACTTATAATTCTGTAGAAACACTCTTAATTGGATATTTTAAAGTAGCAGGTCAACCTGTCCCCTAGAAGAGGTTGACGAAGCTGCACAACAATCAACACAAGTTCAGGGATAATACCAGCCTAAAAGATATGTTCCCAGCCCTACAAACTTTTATGGGCTCAGTTCCATTCCTATTAAGAAAAGAAAAAAGCAAAAAAAAAAAAAGCTGTTCTTCTTGTATATATGAGTTCATTTGAATCCTACACAAACAACACCGAGATAAAAAAGTGGAACAGAAGACAAGACAGTGTGTTCTCATCTTTAATGTATACACACACATTTTCTATCCCTGCTTCTTATAGGCAATTTCTATAGCAAGAAACCTGACCAACAGAAACTTAGTAATATCCTACTATGTAGATATTTTATGGAATATATTAATACATTTTTTCCCTTAATGTATGCACAACAAAATGGGATTTGAGGAAGGGACCAAATCATAGGTTGTCTATTCATCATGTATATGCCAACAAGGGTGATCTGGTAAGGAAAATGAATAGACAATAAAGATTAAATTTAATACTTGGAACAATGGAAATTAAGATTCTAAGAAGTATTAATGATTTAGAAGGAACAGAAGCAGCACCATAGCAAGACAGTAATCATTGACCACCAACAAAAAGGATGTCCAATATCATCCTGAGCACGCAAGAAGAATTTTCATAAGGAAATGTAGCAGTTATCAGCACAGCTGAGATGATGTATTTGCTCTAATTGCTGCCATATTTGTTTTTCATCAGCACTTCAAATATGCATTATTATTATTACTAAAAGCATAATTGAGCCTGATATGTGGAGCCGTGCTACAATTTTGATTTTCTTTAAACTAATTTTTCAAAGAGGTACAATATCCTGGTGACAGTGATATATACACACCAAGTTAATAATCTATTTTAGCTTGATTGTATATTCTTGATATATAATCTAAAAAACAGGTCACTCACTGTAAAATTCCAATACTAAAAGTTTCCTGAGTCATACAATAATAAGTTATTATTTTCTTTTTAACTGAGGCATTTCTGGAATACATTTAACATGTATATTTGTTGTGCATATTTGCATAAAGATACCATTTGACTAGATTGATTTAAAAAGTGTTAAGTTTATATTTTAAACTGAATAATACTCTGACTAGTATAATATGTAAACTAGTAATTTTGTTTTGTATTCTCTGTATAAAGTGTTTTATATTATACAGTAGCTAAGTGAATTGCACTATTGTACATGCAACATGTTGGGTTTTTTTAAGTTATTCAAGGAATTCCTGGGAATGTAGTTTATTGCAATAATTTTTTTTTTTTTTTCAATAAAAAGGCTTACTGGTATAAGAAGTGTCAGTCATGTATTTTTAATGTAAAGCATACCAAATGGCATTAACATAAAATGCAGAATGATGCAGAGATATTCTGTATTTTAATCTGCAGAACTGAGATGCATTTAATTCATCCCTGTGGCTATAATCCTGAAATTTCTTAGAATGTTTCCTAAAGATTTTAGTATGTGTTAAAAAGTGGGTTGTTAAAATGGAACTGAAAATAAATATTCCTTAAAAAAATTATACTATCTATGTGGTTTTTACAAGTACTTTGAATGTATCAACATCCTCCTGGATATTTTTATGCACTAGTCAGTTCAGATTTATAATTATATTTACAACTCGCTTGTCATGTTCCCCAATTAACGTCTCTGAGCTACAATTCCTAATGTTTGTGTAGAATGTCCTTTGCTAAAGAAGCTAGCAGTAGGATTCACAAAGGTATTTATTCACTTTTTTAACTATTCTTTAGCACTTACCTTAGTATAATAAATTTCTTTTCATCCTGTGTTTTCCCTTTCACTTTGCATTTTTCCAATTTGTTTATTCTATCCTTTGCTATATTTCATTTATACTGTAAGCTTTCTGGCACTAGGCTTTGGGCAGGTTCTCAGCTTTGGAGGCTCCAGGCAGTCCCAGCTGCTATATTAATAGTAACTACAAAGCTAGTTATAAGCATCAGTAGACAGTTTCAGAAGTTTCATGTGTCCAGATATGCACAAAGACTGAAAAAAATGTAAAAAAAAGTGTCTGCATGGGTGCATGTAGTAGGCAAAACTCTGTATATTGAGATGTGGTGTGACTGAGGTCATACTTTGTTGGGTCTATCTGCATAACTGGAAATACCTCAGCCAATCTCTGGAACCAAATTAATCTACCCTGCAGTGATATCTCATGACTCAGGCATTTTATAAAATCTCGAAATCACAGCAAATCAACAGAGATATAAAGAACACTGTGCATCTAATTCCATTCAATTGTGTTTCTTCATCAAATTGTTTCATAATAAAAACAAAATTCAGAATTGGACAGACTTACATAAAAAGTGTGGTGTATCTGAAGGAAATTTGTTGAGAATTAATAGCAATACTACTAACTGTTAACTATAGTGCTCTTCCAATTGTGATGAGATCTCACCTGTTTGCAGTTGAAAGAATGATGTGATACTGTTTCAACTAAGATGTCATATGTGAAGATATGAAATTGCCTATACCTTCCTATTCTTCGTAAAGCCAGCTTCTAATTGCTCTTTCTTAAATCTTGAATCCTGGATATGTTTAACAGTTGAGCCTAAGCTGATTAATTTTTATTTTTAATTTTTACCTTTTTGCTATACCATAATTTGTCTGTTCAGGCTGAACCTACATTTAGGACTGTTACTTTGATGAGAAGGAAAAACAAATGCTTTGCCAGCCTTGATATGTCTCCTATCAACAGATGGAGAGACTTTTGGGATACACTATTGTGATACGCTTGAATGTTTCTCTGCCCCAAGGCTAAAGGGAATTAACATTTTAAACCATGGAAATACTCTCACTGTCTTCAGAACCATCAAGACCTAAGTCAACACTTTACATGTCTATAAAGCAGGCAGCACTTTTAAAATACATTTTATTATACTTCAATAAACACATCATTTTTTTAATAAGAAACAAACAAGAAGGAAAGAGCCAATTGCAGAAATTATAGAACAAAATAAATCTACATTTACAGTAATTGCTATTTATTCTAAACGCCTAACTGTGACCAATCTGTTTTGTGAATGTGCTTAAAAGTTCTCTTGGCTGAGATGTCAAAACAGTAGATACATGACTGTCTTAAAAAGAAGTCTCAACCCAAACTAATTTTTTATGACCTAGCTATAAACCCCTCGAAATAAAGATTAGGTTGAGAAGCTTGATAGAGTTCCACCAAGCAGTGTAAGCAGTTCTGCTGCCTCTACTTAAGTGCACATCTAAAATTTATATTACACACAAAAATCAATATTTCATTCTTATGAAGCAATAAACTTTTTAGACCAAATAAATTTGTCATTTGCAAATCAATAAATTAAATGTCTTTATCAATTTTATATATAAAACTTTTCTGTGCTCTGTGTGTGTGCAAATCAGCAACATTAATAAATTAATCATTGTGAATAAAATGAACCAATTAGTCTCAGACAGCTATAATCCAACAATTTCTACATAAAGCAATATGTTCTATACTGAATTGTTGAATTATAATTTGCTTTCTTCTCTCTTGCAATTAATTTATGCGCTGTTTTCTGCTGACCCTAGTGAGAAACCCTGCTGAATTTAATAGGACTAGCTTTGTGTGTGTGTCAGGGAGGGTGTGTGTTCTTAATGATATACAATTGCATCTAATAGAAACTTATAGCCTTGACTTAGAATTCTGCATGTAAATCATGACTTGAGGAAAGATGTAGAGGTAGGAAATATCTTTAATCAATTGTTGCATATCTTCCAGGTGAAATACTGAAGAGTTTCTTAAACAGTCTTTTTTCCCCAGTCCCTCATACTTACAAGGCATAAGTTGCTGAGGAAATGCTTCTCTGTCAGCTGTCCACATTGTTATGAGCTGCAAAGCCCTACCTTCATCAGAGCTGGTGAAAACACTAGAAATGCATGCTCCTGCTTATACCTAGATTTCTCTGGAAAGATTCCTGTCTTCTTGAGAGTACACTCTGGTTTTGTATGAGTTTGCTTTCTCCAGAGGCTGAAGCACCTACAGGTTTGAAGGTGGAGGAGATGCCAGCTACTCTTCTACTTGAATGCTGATCCTGTGAATTGAGGTTCCATATAAAGGCAGCCAGATCGAGGGAAAGATATCCAAATTTGAAGAATATAGCATATTAAGAAAAATTTAACTTTACATGTTTAAGCTGCTAGTCGTCAACTGGGACAAATTCCTGCTCACACAGGTCTGGATTTTTTTCTGTCTTATCTGCAGCATGCAACCAATACCTTAAGTACACCGGAGAGTTTTCAAGACTACATTATATTTCTCTCTCCCTGAGGTGCTTGAGAAAATGTGAAAAAACCACTGACAATTAAATAAGATGATCCTTGGTCTACTTCTTAGTTTACTAGTAATTTCTGGAAAGGTCTCTGTGACTTAAATAACTTAATGCTGTTATTAATATAATCTCTAATTGCAGTACTGGTATCTACTGCTGACATATTATAGGTTTAATCCTTAGCAATAAGCTTTCCCCCCAGAAGTCTCCCCTTCTTAGTTCTGTGACTGTTTTTTCAAAGGCTAAATTCCCTGGTTTTATTCTTCTTAAATAATGTGTTAGATAAGCAGTTCTTATATGATTTTTATTGGAAATTATATGGGACAGGGTGACATATAATAAAGAATCTTATTATGAGTCATGACCACAGCTTATGGGTTTTGAAAATAATTTTGTCTTTCATCTAAGTATTGCCAGCCCCCACTAGCTTTTCACAAGAGAGATTCTCAGATGAGGAAGGCTGGTGAGAGTGCTGAAGTGGGACAGCAGAAGGAAGCAAATGAGCACAAAGGGCTGCTTGTGAAAAATAAAGGTAAAGGAGAGGGCGTGTGCAAGGTCTGAAGAGCAATAGCAGATTTATGACACCTGGAAAAAAGGGTATGTTAATTCCAGAGAGTGCAGAGAACACCAGGGGAAGGCTAGGCTCATGACTGGTAAAGCTAGAGAGGTCTGCAAACTTAAATAAAACCTCAGATGAGCGGCTGTAATTACCAGTGACAATAAAATTAAGACAGAAGATCCTGATGGGATTTTTCACTCATGATAGCATATAACTTTTGTAAAAAGAGTATTTTTTTTTCCCACACCTACTCCCAGTCAAATGTTAAGACAAACAGGGTCAAAAAATGATAAAAAATACTGAATAACTGTACAAGTGTTTCTAAAAGGATACAGAGATGCATTTAGCCATCAAGTAAACACAAACATTTCAGTCAGTTCTTCCACTGCTTGATGTGATCTGCTCATTTCCACATTGGGGATATGTGAAACTGAAGGTTATGGAGTAGTTTTGAGCAAGTGAAAGCAAACAGCATGAAACTCTTCAGTCTGATGCAGTTGGTTCATTTGTATTTAAGAACAGGGGAAATGAGTCACAATTCCATTTGAGTCTCAGGAAACTTGTATGCTTGGTGATATGCAATCTAAATGATGAATTTAAAATCTGTTAAGTAGAAAAAATTTTAATATTTAGAATTAGCATTTTTTTCTAGAGAGTTAACAGCTATTTTTTTCTAGGAAATAGCCAGGAAATGAAGAAGTGCAAATAATAATTTAGGAAAATAATGTTAATTATATTTGATGATCCGTTTGATCCATCAGTGTTCCAAGAAATTGTGGTGTCTTTCAAAAGAGATCTTTACCTCATTCTTCCTGATGAAGTGAACCTTAAGCAGAAGAACATCTTTGCTGGAGCAGTGTTATGAGAAATGAATTATCAAATTCCCTGTAGAAGAATATTTGGGGTAGCTGAGGCAGCAGTTTCACAGGACAAGCAGCATTTCCTCTCCATTGGTGGACCAGATATCCATGGAGGATGATATGGAGAATACACAGTAGAGCATCAGTAAACGATCTCCTATCTAACATCCTAGATATGTTATTCATATAATTACTACAAAGACCACTGTTGAAATCTGTAGGCACACAGATATACCTGCTGATAAGTCATTTCAAGGCACTATGCACTTCTTATGGTTCAGAATCATATGTTTGCACACGTATTTGGGAGGAGGGAAGGGGGGCACACACAAACTAAGCCAAGCTACTATGAATTTAACTTTGAAAGTGTCTCCTTAATAAAAAATGAACTAAAAATTCTCAGCATGTCGTGGTACTACAAATAAATAGTAATGCTAACCTTAAGCTCCTTCAAGAATTGCAAAGTACATAACACTTTAATCATGCTGTAAAATTCCTGTTGCTTGTGTAACACAAATCCTTTTCACCTGCATAACTGGACCCTCGTGATGATGGCAAACCCTGTAAAATGAACACTGAGAGCCATATAATATTTTCCCTTGTTGGTAATTCAATAAATACTTGGGTTAAAAGTGTTCTGATCTTAAGGTCACTCATCCATAGTTGGAAGCAGAGAAATAGTTAAGACTATTGATAAGGGTATATTTTCACAGCACAGCAGAGAGATTTTGCCACTTAATTCCCATTATAGGCTATACATTTGAAAGGTT
This sequence comes from Forpus xanthops, assembly GCA_032466535.1. Lineage (NCBI taxonomy): Eukaryota > Metazoa > Chordata > Aves > Psittaciformes > Psittacidae > Forpus > Forpus xanthops. Next base: position 854 of record JASSUY010039131.1, on the reverse strand, counting down.
TTGTGAACTTTAGTTAGAACACATGAGTTAACATGTAACTTAAGATCATTTTAAAGATTTTTCAGGCATTCCTCAGAAAAATTGGCTTCAGATACTCCTAGCGGATAGAGTCATGATCAGCATGACCAGATTGAGTCAGACTGAGAAAGATTCCTTGGCAGCCTGGAAAATCATATCAAAGTCCTGTCTGTCATCTCCTGTTAAAAGAATGTTTAAACTTTTCCCTAGAATTTCTTTGGCCTTAACAAATCTAGGAAAAAATTCAACATGTAGCACTCCCGCTAAACAGTTCTGATGTCTAAGCATTCAGTACTTACAGAGAAACTTAACAGTGTGTCAAACGCTGGTTTGCCTATGTTGTGATTATGTACCACTGACTTCTCATAAGCTTCCACAGCAAGACTGACAGGCTCCAGAAGCTCAATGATACATGGATACCTGTTTCACTGTGCACAGTATTTGCGTCTGCTTCCTTTTATCTTTGTAACACAGTACTTAGAGTTTTCCAGACCAGAAGTTAAGGCACACTCTTGCCTCCTGTATGCGTGATAGGTACATCCCAGTACACACATGGCACATTTTGTTAGTAGACCTGCTAATGAAAGCTCTGTGGGTTATGGAAATGACACAAGATCAACTCATTATTATAAATAGCATGCAAGAATCCTCCCATCTAAATGGCACTGAATAAAACATAATGTCCTCTCCTTCCTGTATTCCCTGTATACTGAAGAGCCCTTACGGTGGGCTCATCCCACTTTCCTCAGGATCATCCAGAATCATAGAATAGTTAGGGTTGGAAAGGACCTTAAGATCATCTAGTTCCAACACCCCTGCCAGGGGCAGGGACAACT
>JASSUY010039128.1:20623-75848 GCA_032466535.1 Forpus xanthops | reverse complement strand
AAAAAAAAAAAACAAAACCACAAAAAAAAAAAAAAAAAAAAAAAAAAAACAAAACTCAAACAACCAAAGGAACATGAGGGTTGTCCAACTATTAATGTCTACTCTGCTAATTCACAGGGCTCAGAACTGGATTCCAGTAAAGTACATCTATTCTAGTAAGCAGTTATGGCTGTGAAGTGAAACCCTCCACTGCCACCCTTATGCTGTGTTTCACTTCTTGGGGCCATTTCTGGAACATAAATTGTGTTCCTTTTGCTTCACTCTACAGACCTGTTCCTGTTCTGCAGTGCAGTTTGCTAATGAAGACATATCCAAAGGCAGCTCAAAAGTCAGATTAAATGTTTATTTGGAGAATTGGTTTAATTCCAGCCTGTTAGGGAGGAAATCCCCTAGAAATGGAAGGTGTGTGGTTTTGCTCCTCAGGATGAGGAACTGCTTAATCTGAATACCTTTACAGTCTTATTCACTCTTTCACTTTCCTTATGGAAGGAGAGCAGCACATTTTCAAAAGAATTCAGTTGAATTTAATTCTCTCAGTTTGTCCTGGTGTCATACTCTTCCTTCCATGACAGACACAGCAAAGCCAAAACACTGACCTACTGGGCCACATCAAAAGTCCACATCACCCAACATCCTGTCTCAAACAGAAGCCCATAACAAATGCCTTGGGAAGAGTATAATTATAGGACTGAAGAATATTAGCTCTTCAGCCATCAGAAGCTATTTCGTATCTTTGATCGTTCTTACTGTCCTTCCCTGGACACTTTGAAGGTGTAGTATTTTTGAGGAGAAAAAACAAAGTTAGTGTGCCATGAATTTAAATATACATATAGGGATATTTTTATCATGTCTCTCTTCCTAATAATTTCTAATATCCTGTCTGTTTCTGACTGCTGCTGTGCATGGAGGTCATATAATTTTTTTCAGACACTATTACAACTCCAAGATCTCTGATGAATCACTGTTAAAGCTACATTGCTGTATAGGTAAAGTTAGGGTTTGGGGGTGGGAGTCCTCTGTACATCACTGCACAGTCATGTTCATTGACTTTCTCCTGCCATTTTGTCTGGAGCTGTCTCAGGTAGCCCTTTTCCAGTTTCTCATGTTTTTCTTACCTTGAACATTTCAAATGGCTAGAATGCTTTTTCACCTTACTTCTCATATAACTTCCCAAAATATAAAGGAACATTAAAAGGTTCAGGGCAAATCTCTGTTGGAAAATATGAATACATATTCTTATATTTATTTAACAGGCTTTTATGCTTATACTTCTCCGTGTAAGCGCCTTCCATTTTATTCCATGGAGAATTCAGCCTGGTTCAAATATCAGATAATGGTTTGGATCTTACCATCGGTTAAAACAAAAAATTATTTTTCAGTCCTCCATGAAGATAGGGTTTGTTTTACTTCAGAGAGAAATACAGAGTTTATTTTGACATGTACTCTCCTAGAGCATTCAGATTCATTGGCAGTACAGACCATTAGTATCTAGCTTTCCTGTCAGTCGGTATCATTATCATCAGCCACATCTGCTACCAAACTGCATAAAGAAAGCTACAGATTTAATGAACAGATGTTTATTTAATACTTAATTTATTTTAAAGGTGTTCTTTTATCAATTGATAGGCTTCCAGCAAAACTGAGGTGCTCCAGGAATAAAAATATCAACCACTTAATGACAATTCTGCTTATAATGGGTGAAAAGACTATGAAACAGGTTAAATTTACTTTTTGGCAACACTGGATAAAAAAAAGTTTTCCTAGCAAATGCGCAAAACAAAGGTAACAAAAGTTATAGCTGCTAATAACAATGCCCCTTTTTTGCACAGTCTCAACATAACTCAAGTGCTATTTATGCCAAGGGAAATCTGAACTCTTTCAAGGGTGTATAAGAACTACAGAAAGCCAAAATTGCTATTATTGTTATTATTATTAGCCTTTGAGTAACACCTCTTTATGACTGATAACAGAGAACATGCAAAACCTTTAACCCACCTGTACAATTGGGTGAAACTTGCAGGCTAAACAATTCCAAAATAAAAAGAGAAAACTTATAAATTGTCCACATAAAATTGTGAGGCAGGTAGTAGCTCCAGCCTTGTCAAAATCCCATGCGTTTAGGCCTCCCCCAACTTTTTAATCCAGAGTTTACTTCATAACTCTCTTGATCTGGTCAAATAAAAATAATAGGCATTTCATAGTATCATAGAATAGTTAGGGTTGGATCATCTAGTTCCAAGCAACCTGCCATGGGCAGGGAAACCTCCCACTAAACCATGCCACCCAAGGCTATGTCCAGCCTGGCTTTGAACACCGCCAGCAATGGAGCATTCACAACTTCCCTGGGCAACCCATTCCAGTGCCTCACCACCCTTACAGTAAAGAATTTCTTCCTCAGATCCAATCTAAACTTCCCCTATTTTAAGCTAGAACATGTTACCCCTTGTCCTTTCAGAACAATCGCTCATGAAGGGACCCTCCCCAGGATCCCTATAGGATTTCATGTAATATACAATTACAATAAAATGGGTTTTTGCCATCAGGATGATAAGAAAACTGCTTTTTTTTAGCAATGCAGTGCATGTCTATAGGAATGACATGTGAAATAAGCGCAATATTGTTCCTTCTTTCTCATATACAGGAAATCACAAATCTACAGAATTAATCTATAAGAGATCTCCACCTTATATGGATCTGCGCATAACACTGCAATCATGGTAATACACAAAGATCCTGAATTAAGTTAGAAAAATAATCTTCCACTGTTTAATTTTTCTTTGATGTGTAAACAAATGGCCTTTTTTATTTGCTGGCAAAAGGAAAAACAAGTCTGCATGTTGATGGCTATGATAATGACAAGATATGAGGTTACTACAGCTGATAGAATCTCATGGAATTTTTGAGCAATTTTTCAATTAAAATATGCACATGAAGGTTTGTAGTTGAATATAACTGTTACAAACATCCATTCAAAAATTTCCTATTCTGTCCAGCATATGCCACAGAAAACTTTGCTTCATTAGTGAAGTACCTGAGAACATATTTGTAGCAGTGGAGAAGAGCAGAGTCAGAAATATTTTTGAGGTGCCTCTTTTTCCATCTTTCTGTTTTTCTAACAGTACTTCATCAGGTTTTCTTTCCTTCATATGCATTTCCTTGTATAAGCTTTTTCGATGCCAGCTCAGAAAACTAACAGTAACTGGCTTTCTTGCAACAGGGTTGTTGTTCATAATTTATGAAGTATTGACACAGAGAGATATAGGGAGAAAGAAAAGAGGAAGAGAAGAGAGTGAGAGAAGAGGAACACCGAAAAGTGAATAGTAGCCTGCAAAAAAAGCTACCGTTCTTCTTAAGTTAATGGAAAAAAAACTGGCCAGGAAAAAAACCTGGCCAGTAAATAATGGTGATTCTTCTATCCCATTTGTCGACACTTTAAAATAAGACATATTAAGCATTAGGGAGCTAATTTAAATATAAACTGTAAATTTGGACTTGAAGCAGAGGAAAGGAGAGTGACAGGGTAAGGATCGACTGATGGTACTAACAGTTGAGATGAGGACCAGAACTACTCAGGCCACATCAGTGCAGCCAATTCCAAAATGAAACTCCTGTCATCTTTACTTTGTCTCCACCACTGTCAGTACTGCACTCCCTCCATTACACAGGAGCCTCCTATTCTGTCTCTTTTCTGATTGCTATCAGAGTTTATACCTCAGGGAATAATGCCACATTATTTTTCACTTTGTGGGTAACCACCTGTCTGTTTAAATCAACATCAGGTGACAGCTCAGAACCTTCACACCAAAAACCTCTAACTTGGTGGAAATCAAGTGCATAATCAGGCTTTTTTTAGCAGCTGCTTTATGAGAGCAGCCTCACATAAGATTCCTGTGTTCATCTGTTTCTCTTGCCCTGACACTGTTGTTATGCATGTGGAAGCATGCTCCTCTGGCTTAATTTGCTTTACTAGGACACAAGTGTATTGAGGCTTTTGCAGCAGCATCATATTTCTGTAAGTTTTCCTTCCCCCTAGGATGTATAGGTAATTCAGGCTGTGAATATCAAAATCTTATTGTTGAACTTGTCTAATCAGGAAAAAACCTCAGCCAACCTGCCAACCAATCAGGACAGATGAAAATCATGTAATTGAATTTAAAAACTATATACAGGGCTATTATTTCTTCTCAGAAGAAGCAAAGACCAGGAAGTTGACACCTGACCATTGAGGAAATGAAACTCTGTAGGTGTAGCTAGGTAATTATCAGGCAGACAGGAACCAGGTTCTGCTGGTTGGAGAGTGTCAGCCTTCATATACTACCCCTGCCTGAGGCAACTTAGTGAGTCCTAGGAACTGGTCACAACAACACAAGTTCAGCCAAGAAGGCTAATATTCATGCCAAGTAACTAATGAAGGGTAAAATGATTATTTTCTCCAGGCACACTGTGGAACCTCCTCTAGATCTGTATTGCATGCCAATTTTTTCCATCTGATGTCACCGGTAGGCTGTTTTTTTTTAATGTAGTAAGACCCTTCTAGTCAACCCCAGATGGGTAACAAAGATGAAAAAATGTGATTTCTTCCTTTATTTCCTTAGAAAAAGTAGAAGTTCCTCTGGACAAAGAAAAAGAAGCAGAAAGAAGAGGGACTATAAAGCAGTACGAATTATTAAGAATATGTTCAGAAATTGCTGTGATGAGGTGCACCTGTCCTGTTTTCAGGTAAAGTGTAATTGAGGTGTCTGAGAAGATGAAAGAATTGAAGGTAATTTAGAAAAAAAAAAAAATTGCATTATTTCTGCAGATAAGAGAGAGGAACTGGTGGTAGAACTAAGAAAGAAGGGAACAGAAGGGCTATAGCTGATCTAGATCAAAGGGAACAAATCTGCAGATACGGAATTACAGAATTGATGATAAAGCCCACAGAAAGTAAGATGTGCCTGACAAGATAGCTGCTGAAAAGTGAGGAAGGTGTAGCAAAATGAAAGGATTATGGCACAACTCGCCTTTGCTTGAGAGGGAAACATCTGTTGAGTTAATCAGAGCAGTTGTTGGCTGCAGACACCCTACTATGTTGGAGGTGCTGGTCTTGGTTCACAGGGTCTTTGGTGAGACAAAAGAGGCTGGTGAGGGTCAAAGTACTTACAGAAAGCACACTGGATCCTCCTTTACTGCATGGGGCAGGTAGAGAAATTAATTATGCTATTTTTATGGAGACATTACTGGCATCTTTTGTGGCCTCCTTCCTTTGTTCCCTATCTTCTTGTAGTTTATTAGGAGGTTGGTGTCATGGACAAAACAGTACCAACTCAGGAAATTTTGCTTAATTTAATTTTCTGACAGTTAAAACCAACTTTTGATGTTGATGACAGATTTGGGTATTGAAAAACCATCCTGCTGCCAACAAAAACAATTAAACACTTAGGGAAACACCCTCTGTCCACTTTCCCCAGGCTAACTTCAATACCTCTCCTCCTCCATTCCTTTTCTCACCTACTGTCTTTGCTGCTTGTTTCACTCTCAATCCCTGCACAGAATAGCAAAGATACCTAGTCAAGGACAGACCTTTCTAACATTCAGAGGAATTCATGTGTAATTTAACTGATTTCTGAAGACAAGAACCCATATTCAAGAGGAAGAAAATCAAAGAAGAATGATTAACTGGGCCCCTAAAAAATCAGCAATAATTACAAAAAAATACTTATTTTTCACAGTCACATTTGAAATCAATAAATCTTTTATATTCTTATACACAGTCTGCTGTTAATTACAGGCCTAAAAATTGTTATCAGTGAAAGACTCATTCATTTCAGCAATAAAGTAAGACTAAATTGCAGGTTTTGCTGTATAACAGTAAACATGTATTTTTTTCAGTCTCAATCTACTTCTATCCTATGTTTAACCTGCCAGTTAACTACAGTAATTAAGGTTGATTTCAGCACCTACGTTTCCTCTCTAACTAGAATGAGTCCTTCTCCTTAGCAAATAACCTCCCTAGTATGCTTGAAAATATTTCCTGTTTTACTTACCTGTATCAGTGTTGACAGTGAAAGAGATTCCTTGTTCCACCTTTTAAAATGTAACATTATACTTTTGTCCATATATGTCAATGCTGGAGGTGTTGTTTTAGGGGATTAAAACACCATCATTAAATTCTACTTGGCACAAACAGCCTCAAAGACAGTTTAGATCTCTCATGTCAGCATTTATTTCTCAGGTTTTGGACCAATTACTGAAGTAATGGGAAATTAGAAGTTTATCTAACATACACTTATGAAACAAATGTCCAAACTACTGTCTTTCATTTATACACTTACTAAATAATTGAAAAGGAGAAGCTAATACAATGTCCACTAGAGTATTTTCCCTGAGAAGAAATAGAGGTTTGGTTTTGAGAGCACACAGGAGAATGAAAGCCTTTAAAGGGAGAAAATGTTGCCTAAGCAGGTGGCACACTGGCTTCAAACTGGCCTCTACCACAGGACAACTAATGGAAGCAGATTTTCGGGTGCTGTGCTCTCCAGATTTTACGTAAAATGTTTCATTTCATTTAATTGGTTTAACTTCTATCTCTTTCTGAATTTATTTCAATAGGGGTTCACATATAACAAGAGGGGGCAGGGGTCAAAGGGAAGAGTGTGCTCTGCAAAAGTAATTGCTGAGGAAACACTAAAAAAATCTAATAATTTGTGCTGTGCAATGGAGTTTGGTGTAATGTACATGTTTATTTTCTTATCCAGGAAAATAAAAGATCTCTGAATAGTAACATGAAAGTAGAAAAACAAACCTACACCCTGCTGCCATGGGGCTTTGATAGGGTTTGGAAGAAATAGATCTCTTTGCAAAAAATGTTGAGCTTCCATGGAAACAGTCATCTGATCTGAGAGGGAAGGAATTATATAAAAGGCAGATCAAAGGAGGTGAAGGAGAAGCAATATTGAAAATGAGCATAACTTCAAGGCTGTGTCATCCTTTGGTTGTCTGAAGCAAGTTACCCCTTCCTGAATTTACTTTGAGCTATTTAGGAGAGAAATGTTATACTAACACTTGAGCCTTAAAGGGACAAGATGTGTTTTTAAGTAAAAGCACAGTATAAATGCGCTTAATTCCTGTTTCGCAAATTGTTGACAATTAACCAGTTTGTTCACAACACCACACACCAATCATGAAAGATCTGACATGTACATACACCATCAAGAGAGCAGCCAGACAAGCTCTGGATGTAACCAACATAAAACATAACCTTGGTAATAAAAACATATTAGTATCGTCTTTTGGTACATAGCTTCTAATATTAGGAGTCATTTCAGTACAAGAGTTGTTGCACTGTTTTTAAAGGCACATTTACTCACAGACAGAGCATAGAGTTTAAAAAGAAATGATTTTAAAAGGTTCATAATATCCCTCTGACAAATTGTACAAATCATCCTTGCCTCCTAAATGGCCAGGTTATTTGCTGAATGACCAGGTGATGAAATCAGTTACAATATTTTTTTTAAACTTAACATGCTGCTGTTGCCCTTTAATTGTCTTGACACAAATTGCAATGTTTTAATTACAGATTTCTTAACCACTGTCCTTCCACTTGGCTGCCCTACACTACAGATTCATGCCACAAAAGTGTGCTGCACCTCCTGAGAGATATGCAAATTAACATCACCTTGCTTGAAAATCTGCAGCCACCCAGTAGCGAAAGTCCTCACAGACCCTACTGTTTTCCTTATTCTTCCAGTTTGTTCCATTCCTCCAATTCTCGATTTACAGTCACTTTGACAACCTTAAAATGAGTCTAAATTCTGCATATTCATATGTAACAACTTATTTGTAATAACATGTCCCCTTCTGCATGAGTTACAGTCTTCCCTTTTTACTTAGACAGTGAATAGCAAAGCTGAAAACATAGTCCTGTGTTGATAATATGACAAAAAGGAGAAAAATCAGAAGAGCTTCTCTTGATTATATTTTTTTTTTGTAAGAATGTATTCCATACCAGCTATCTATTACCCAAAAACTGCTGAACAAAACTGAAAACAGATACAAAACACACACACAGAGGCAGAATTACACCCAGTTTTAATAACAGCTGCTTCCTGTTCCCACCCATTTTCTCTGTTTTTTTTCAAAGTACAGCACTGACAGTCCATCTGAAGTCATTCTGAGGGAGAGATAACATAGCAGCTTCTTTTTATTTGGTGTAAAGGGTCTTGCAAAATGAAGGTGGAAAAAACATTTGAAAGGCTCTCAGATTCTGCATGCTATTCTCAGAGAGCCTTTGTAAGTGTTTTCAGAGGCAGTAACAACAATCTAGACTCTGATTCCTTATCCTTATGGCAGTAGGGAAATTCTTCTCAGGCTCTTTCTGAGCACCTGTATGCCTGGCTGTCACATATATTTTTAAATTTCATATATTTTTAAATTTCAACAGTTAAAAAAATTACACACAGGAATATTGCATTCTACATCTGCTCACTGAAGTGCCCACAGTCCACTAGGACCAATTCTGATAAAGTTTAAAGTTATTGTATTACTCTGAATGAGTACTGGGGAACTTTATAAATATAGGGAGGTTTTCTTAGCTCAGATTTTCAGCCAAAGCACATCTAATGGTAGAAAGAATAAGTAGGTGCATTCACACTTGTGATAAACCCTGAAATCTAGATTTTCAAGCAACTAATGATTCTGATTTAAGATTATCAGCTTGAGAAACAGGAAACATATTTTTACATTTCTTAATAACTTAAAGATCCTAGAAGTTTTTTAAGGTAGTTAGTCAGCGATTTGGAACTCCAGATGGGTTTGCTAAAAATTTACGCTCCAAAATTTCTTATGGTATTGGACATGATATTACATTTCATCTCTATTTTCCTGAATATAATGTAGCTTTTTATTTCAAAATGGTGAATTACTATCTGCTATCATGGTATGAATATGCCCTGTATATTGGCAGAAATAATGGAGTTTTGAAAGGGACTCATAGAACATAGACCTTTGTCCAATTTTAAAGTAAAAAAATCTGCTTAGCATACTGCTTGTTGACTAGCTTTTAAAATTAGTCTGAGTGAAACTCTGTATTATTATGTGGTTTATTTTTCTAAGGCTTCTCTTATTCAGCCCAGGCAGAATATTTTAACTGTTTCACAAACTATAAATAACATAAATAGAACAAAAAAATTCTTTTATTTTTGTCATCTGCATGCATGATTAAAGATATATTGTATCTTATTTACCTTAGCGCAGTTCTTTAAGGGGCAAAAGCAATTGACATTTATTTTCCAAAAGGTCTTACTACGAAGAAACAGAAATTACATAATCCTCCTTCTCAAGTAACTTATAAATACTCTTTGCAAAATATTTTTGTTATCTGTTGGTGGTATTTTACTTCTTCAAAGGTTTTTCCCCTGAAAAAAAGTATTTTTTGCATCTGGTGTCTTCTGTTGAAACTTGATTTCTGCAAAAAATCAGAGTTAAATCAAGCACTCAAGTCACAAAAGTCAGTAACTGTCAAAGTTTTGCCTCATTAGAAAGGACCATCCAGATGTCAAAGCAATGGAGTATACTCTACTAGAGACACTTTGGCAAATTCAGCTGGCAGATGGTTTTACATTTGTTTTTCCCAATATTCTGTTTTTTGCTATATTCCCATTTTTTCTTTTTTTTCTTGCAGGAACTTCATTCTGGAAAACTAGCCATTGTTCATGTAACTCCTCTATTCTATACAAATACTTCATTGTTTTGAAATAAATACTAAAAAGAATAAAATAAATACAGTGTTTCTACACATGTATTATGATAACAATGAACTCCTCTATGTAGCATATATTTACTTACATGTAGATATTATGAATTCAGATATGCTTTTGTTTTTTTAAGCAGTTCAAATTCCATCTCACAATAGTTTTATATCTGAAAAGCACAAAGCAAGTTCCAAAATGGGGAAAGTTTATAAACTTCTAAGTTTTCATGCACTTGTAAGAAATAACTCCCCCACACACACTTTAATCTTCGTTTTTAAGAATGAACTCATTTATAGCTACAAGGAACAACTCTAAAATAATATTTGCTTTTGTCCAGTATTTTAGAGTGAATACTTATGTTATTTATATTCTTCAGCAAAACTCAGGCATTGTACTATGAAAAGAGAAAAATAGTGGGCCTAGATTTCAAATCCAAAGCTTCAGAATCAAGGTATACCGTTTCCAAGGAAGGAATGGCTAAGACAGATCTCAGTGCTGGAACAAGTCTATAGTTTAAATGAGTCGACCTCAATATCCAAACTAAATAGCTGAAAACGGAGGTTTGTAAGCATTTTTAATACTAACAAAAAACTAAAAGTGTTTTCATCTGAAAAGTGGCATGGCATTTGCTCATCTACACTGATTTATCAACAGTCGTTTTGTGATGACTAAATATGAAACCTTACTACTAGAATAGCATTGTTAAATGCTCTACCATCTATATCATTGTATGTATGTGTCTCTACTGCCACCTACTTGGCATTGGGAAAGTTTTGTTTCCACCTTTGAAAAGCTGTACAGTATGTGATTTACAAATGCATTTCCAAAATTTTAATTTAAATTTCATGCCTATTCTCTTAAAAAAAAAAAAATTAACAAAATTTATAAAACCAATGAAGGCAGCAATTAATGAAATACCAGAGATTTTCCAAAACTGTACTCTGTACAAAAAGGCAGTTTTTCTGCTTCCTACCTGACAGAGAGGACCTTCATCTGATTAAATTGTTGAACAAAGGTAAAATTTATTTCCCTGGCTTATCATAAGCCTCCAATGGTACACCTCATCTACTTATCAGTCTTTCAGCAAAATCATAGCAGCATACATGGAAAAGGTGAGCTACTTATTCATAGAATCATAGAATTATAGAATCAATGTAGTTATACATCTGAGTAAAAGGTGATCTTAAATAGGAATGTAAAATAAAAAAAGAAATAAAAAAAGCTCTGCAGCAAAAGATTAATCAGGTGAAAGAAGCAGGCAATTCTTATTCTTTCTTAAAAACAGAAAGCTTGAAAGAACATAATCAACTACTATGTCAAGGGCAACGCTGAGGACTAAGCAATGTGGGAAGATAAAGTAAAATTCGGTAGACAATTTGGCACACAAGCAGGGAAAACAAGTAATGAAACCCTCCACAAGTGAGAGGAATTATTGCGATGATAATGGTACAGCTTGGATTTGCCAAATACACCTTGATTAACTTTTATTCCTTAAGTTACACTATCACAGAATCACAGTATGGTTTAGATTGGAAAGGACTTTAAGGACCTGTCGCATGGGCAGGGACATCTAGACCTGTCTGGTCCAAGCCCTGTTCAACCTGGCCTTGAATACTTTCAGGGATGGGGCAGCCACAATTCTGTGCAGGCTGTTCCAGTGTCTCACCACTCTCACAAGAACAAAACAAAATTAATGTTCTTCCAGCCATAAAAGAATAGCCACTCAGCAACTCCAGCAAGTTAAGTTTTGGGGTTTTTTTTGGAACAGGATATTGTAATCTTTTACAGAAGTCATTGGAATGAGCATAAGCACTTGTGATATGCAGTCTGAATTACATGGTCAGATATAGAATACAGTATGGAAATTTGCTAAGGCTAGTGCCAGCACATTATGTTTGTTCAATATGCTTGCAGCATAGACTTTTTATTACCTTCAGGATTTTAACTTTTCTGTACATAGACGAGGTCTGGGTCCTGGAAAGTTAAATATCTTTGAGAGTTTTGCCATCACTGTACAAACATGATGACTACTACACTAAGGCTTCTGCTAATACCTGTCTTGCAAATAGCTGAGAAAAAATGTGTAATTTCAAAACATAGCAAGATTACCAACAAATAAAGAATAGCAAGAACCACAGCAAATAAAAAGTTTATTTCTGCACAAAGCCTTTTTTAACAGTGTTTTCCCATTCCTGTGGGGAATGAATTCAACAACTGCACTAAAGAAGAAAGAAAACTCAACAGAAAAACCATAATAGGTCCTGAGAATATTCTGTGTACTTTTCTATGTGTCTATGAGACTCCACAGTGTTTATGTCATTAGGTGGGAGTTACATTTAAGATAACATTTCTATATTACTCAACACATTATAATAATGTTGGCTGTAGTTTATTTCCCAATGAACTAGTAGTGCTGGTGTAAAAGGCTGGACTCCTAGCAACTGCTGTTTGACAGATTTTCACATAATACCATGTTTTCATACACAGTATTTTTATATTAAAGCTAAAGCTACTGTCCAAATGTTATTTGAGAAGACCCAGATAAGGAAGGGGAAGAAAGCCTGGAACATGCTGAGAGTGAATGCCAGTGACATAGCTGTGAGCTTTTATTGTCACAAATTAATGAACAGGAGAGAAACAGCTTCCCTTTGCCAAGACAGTGGCAGTGCTTGGCAAAGACCATAAGCCAGGCACTGTAAGAGGCTTCCTCTGAAGGCTAACTAGCCAATGAAGTCCAATAGGCTAAATGGAAATGGAGTCCTCTTACTCACAGGAGAAACCCACTGTCAAAAAGAAGGTAGCTAGCAGAGGGTAGTTAGTCTCTGTGAGGAGCTGAGCAGTTGACAGACATTAATCCTATAGGCTGCAGCTAGTCAACACCTCAGCCATCCTGGATTAGGAGAAACAAGTGCTGCCTTTCCAGAATATATGTTCCCTGGAGCAAGGCCAGAGATGATCCATCTCCATGGATGTACTGGGTTTCTGTTGCAAGATTCTGGTAGTGGGTGGACTATAGGGGTGGCTTCTATGAGAAGCTGCTGGAAACTTACTCTATGTCCAATATGGAAAATGTCAGCTGGTTCCAGGAAATATCCACTGCTAGCCAAAGCTGATGCCATCAATGACAGTTGCACCATCTTTTGACAACAGATTTAAGGAAGAGGAAAAGTTGCTGCATGGCAGCAATTGCAGCCAAAGAGAAAGGAGTGAGAATGTGTGAGAGGAACAACTCTGCAGACACTCATGTCAGTGCAGAAGGAAGGGAGGAGATGATCCAGGCACCAGACTCCCCTGCAGCCTGTGATGTAAGCCATGTTAGGGCAGGCTGTGCCTCTGCAGCCCATGGATGTCCATGGTGGAGCAGATCTCCACCTGTAGTTCCTGGAGGATCCCACACCAAACAGGGGGATACCCAAAGCAGGCTGTGACCCCATGGGAAGAGCATGCTGAAGCAGGCTTCTGGTAGAACCTGTAGCCCTGTGGAACAGATCCACACTGGAGCAGTCTGCTCCTGAAGAACTGCACCCATAAAAGGGACACACACTGGAGCAGTTCATGAAGAATTGCAACCTATGGGATAGATGCATGTTGGACAAGTTCATGAACAACTGTCTCCTATGGGAAACACTCTGGAGCAGGGGAAGATTGTGAGGAGTCCTCTCCCTGAGAAGGAAGGAGCAGCAGAGACAACATGTGTTGAACTGACTATGATCTCCATTCGCTATCTGTGTGCACCACTGAAGGAGAGGAGGTAGGGAAATCAAGAATGAAGTTAAACCTGGGATGAAGGCAAGGCTGGGGGAAAGGTGTTTTTCAGATTTTATTTCTCATTATCCTATTCTGATTTGATAGATAATGAATTAAATTCATTTCCTCAAGTCAAGTCTGTTTTGCCTGTGATGGCATTTGGTGAATGATCTCCCCCGTCTTTACCTAAGGAGCCTTCTGTTATATTTTCCCTCCTACGTCCAGCTGAGGAAGGGAGTGAAAGAGCAGCTTTGGTAGGCCACCCAATGCAGCCATGGTCTACACACTACAATGGAAAGTATTTGATGAGTGGGAAAACAGTACAAGTGCACAATAGCAATCACTTCATCTCAGTGCAGACAAAGTTCAGCTGATATACTGCAGGCTGGGATCCAAGACAACTGTCTAGGACACTGACTCACAAAACCAAATAGGGCAGAGGAATGCTCCTGAGGCTTAAATGCCATTTGCTCCTCCTTAAAAGTATTGTAGTTTTTTCCATCTCCCCAACCTCACAAACATGAATCAAGAAAAGAAAGGTCATTCTGTCAAGTGACAGACTGCCAGGGAGCAGCAGCAAGGGAGGTTGGCTCTGCAGAAGATGATGAAAAGGGAGCCCAAATAGGGGTAGCAGGGCAAAGAGCTCTCTCACAGGGGCAACAGATTAGTTTACCTACAGCTCTTTCTCACAGAGTGGGTGTTTTCACAGCAACCTGGTGCTCCAAGGTTACAGCTGCAGCATTTCTGAGCAGAGCTTTTGCACAGGCTGCAAACCCCCTAGGGAGTAGGAGGGGAGGGGTGGCAGATTACAAATAAAGGCATTGCAGCCAAATCAGGACATAGAGCCCATCATTGCCTCCATAATCCTGGCAATTTGGGTAGTACCTTATAGATTTACAAGTGTGGGGAGGGAGGTGAAAGTCATGATATGTATGCTGCACAGACAAGGTGGGATGAACCAATTGCTGTGAGAGCATTGCTGACACAAGCAGATCTCTGTACAGACAGGTGCCAGGTGACACCCCTTCTAGAGTGGATTTAGGGTGTTGCATTTCGGGCACAAAAGCATTTTCTGGAATGAGATTCTACTGGAAAACTCACAGTGGCATTATAGGCAAATCAGAATGGTTAATTATACAGAGGTATACGATAAACTAATCATATTTTCTTCTTCTTAGGAAATCAAAACAAAAAACCCACACATAACTATGCCTCCCTGTTGTTTAAAAGCTCTCATTTGAGATTTGAAATACAGCATATGAATTCATAAAATTTTATTTTGATTATGTCAATTCCTTAAGGACATTTCTGTGTTTTTTATCAATCTGGTATTCAAAAACTGTCACCGAAATAAAAGAAAAACAAGGTTACTTTCTTCAATCTTAGGCAGCTAAGTGTTGCCGTCTGCAAAAGTCAGACACCACATTTGTGGTTCCCCATTTGCAGGTTATACTGTGTGACAATCCCGACTTTCAAAAGTAGTATTCAGAATTTACAGGGGAAAACTTTTATCTCTGTTCTCACTCCTTTAACTCATGGGGACACACTGGCACCAGCAGTGACACTGCAGACATGGCCATCTGTTGTAACTGAATATTATAATTCATCTTTAAAGGGAAAAGGCAGAGTAGCCCAAATAACAGCACCCCACATATGCAGTGTGATGTGTGTATATATGTTTTGGTTTTTTTTTAAATTCCAAAACTATAACATATGAGCAGAAGATTTTTAGAGCGTCTTAAAATGTATTTAGGGCAATGTCCATCTTCACCTTTAATACATCACTATTAAAGTGACATACTTTTGAATGTTGTGCCTCTTTAAAAAAAAAATTCTAACCATCTTACAAGGTTTAAAAATTTAGTTAACTTTGACCTCCACTTATTACTTAGCTTCCCCACCCCACTTAACCTTATAACTAAACTGTGCAGGAAAGACAGAATAGCAAAGGATCAAATATTCTAACTTGAGGATTCCATATCAAATGCATAATTTTACATAGTAACAAATGGGAGAAGAGGAAATTGAGTGGAGACCTCATAGTAGCCTTCCAAGGGGGCCTATAAGGATGCTGGGAGGGTCTCTTCATGAGGGACTGTACTGAGAGAACAAGGGACAATGGGTTCAAACTTAAACAGGGGAGGTTTAGATTGGATATGAGGAAGCAATTCTTTACTGTAGGGGTGGTGGGGCACTGGAATGGGTTGACCAGGGAAGTTGTGAATGTTTCATCCTTGGTGGTGTTCAAAGCTGAGTTGAACAGAGCCTTGGGTGACATGGTTTAGTGGGAGGTGTCCTTGAGCATAGCAGGGGGGTTGGAACTAGATGACCTTAAGGTCCTTTCCAACCCTAACTATTCTATGATTCTACGATTATATTAATTTTCAGATAAGCTATTGTTGTAGTTTAAACAATAGTATTTCAGTACAAAACAAAAACTCTTGGTTACTGTACTACATTACATAGTCAACAGAGACAGAAATTCTAACTTGTAGGATCTATTAAGACTCCCACAAACTACTGTTGCCATGTGTCACATGTGCTAAACCAGCCATTTTAATTCCATTTGTAGCTATAATGTTCCACTAAAACATCCCACTCACATATAATGTGCAGAAATCCCAATACAGTGAACACTGGGACTATCTTTCTTTGTAAAATGTAAGTAAATATTGAATAAACAACTGAGCAGATGTTCTTGTTTATTCTGCAGCATTTCACTAGTCTGAAGCTATACAGGGCTAGAAATCAGATGGTTAAGGCAGCTGTGAGTGCCCCCAACAAGATGGAAATCTTAACAGATGTAGAATAACACATCTGACCTCCTCATTACAAGTGTTGCATGGGTGGTACTGCAAGTGTGTCAAAGGATGAAAGCATGGAATTCAGGCTATCTCTAGCTGGTGAAGGATCCCTTCCTGCCAATTGACACAACCTGTAGGAACCAGAGCCTGAGCTATCCTGAGCAATGGTGATCTGCTGTCAGAATTAGGGAACATCAACAAATTGCCTGAAGACTTTCTGCAGGAGGATTTGCTTTTCTTGGTCCTAATCATATGTTTTCAGATTACAAATTCAAAGCTTAGTATTTCTTGGAATCCTTTTTATTATCCCCATCTGCAACAATTGTTTGTACATTTTCCAATTGTGAAATTTTTGGCCAAGAATAGTGTGGCAGCTGTGGCTAAAAACTTGGGAAAAACTCCACTACTAACTGCACAAGATAGAAAATGTATGAACATTATAGAGGAAGGGATGATATCACCTGACCCAAGTTAGGCGTCTAAGATAATACAAGCCAGTATGCAGCAAAAAGTTCCTATCTAGTGTAAAGAGGTGTGTGTCCTCCCACCTTGTTGAACAGACATACACAGATGGTACAGATGTTTAGTAAACATCTATCCTGATGCTTTACCTACTCCTTCTCCCAGGTTAACCACTCATTTCCTTTCTGTGCACACAGCAGCATTTGTCAGCATGCCAACGCAAAGTGTACAGAAGACAAGGACTGCAGAAGCAATATTGATCTATTATTTCCTTAGATAAAAAGTAAATTTTAAGGTCTGAAATTATAGGAGAGAGAGCTTCCAAGTTTCCATAGTTTAAACCTGTATGTTTATACTGTGGCATTTGGAGGCATCTCTCAGTTGAAGAACTCAGCAAGTCTTTCAGATAACCTTATGTTAAAATCAGATTTACACTTTTTCAACATTGGGTAAACTGAAAGATTAAGTTATATGTGTTTACTATGTGGAGTTGCTTTTGAATATCTGTGTATAAGCTTAAAATGAAACCAGCTTATGGCACCAAAATAGGCAGGCATAGGTTGCATGGGGCTCTTGCACTGTGTGATATGAAAACCCCATTTCTCATGTGCTGCAAGACAGAAGCCAGTTTCAGAGCTCCTAGCTTGGTCCCTCAGGTGACCTTGTTAGCAGCCTCCTTGATGACTCAATCCCTTACCTTGCACTCCCTTGTCCCTCTCCCTCTAATACCAGGTATCCGAACAAAACATTGACTGTGAAACAGGGAATACAGAACATTGCTTGTTTTCAGTTTCTGCTTTAATACAGTGCTTGTTTTGTGTTCTCCTTCTCCTTCCCAGTTGCTACGTGCTGTCATGTCATCCTGTCTTCTTTCTTCCCTGGTGCTTTATGTTTCACTGCTCTCTTTTCACCCTCTCTCCATGCTCTGCCAAGCACCTTGACTGAGACTATCTTAAGGTGACACACTCCCATCTTTTGTAGCTTAATAATCATTATGCTAGTCCCTGTTCAGTTTCACTGGGTGTACTGGGACTAATAATCATTTGTTTCTCTATGCCTTTTTACTTTGTCACTCATTTCATGGAGAAGAAATAATTTTTTACTGGAAGACAAAACCCACAGAAAATTACTTAATTTTTGAGGTATATCACATCCATTTTGCTCCATTAACTGCAAATACGTTCTCATATAATTTTATATCTATGCAAAATGGTCTGTGTAAATGTTTCTTAAAATCTATGTTGGTCTTAGGCTGGAATGTACTGAAAATGAGGGATGAACATTATTAATGTGGAGCCCATTTGAAAGGATAGGACATAGATTTTTGCCTATGTAAATGGAGAAACAAAAAATGAGCCAGTAATTTGCTTACCACTTTTTCTTTCCACCATGCTTCCACCTTCGCCTTCTCTTGGAAGTACATCACATTGAAAACAGGACATGCAGCAGGTTCATTTTCTCTGCAGCTGCTGCTGATCTTCTATTTGATGACTCAACTCAGCTACTAGCCTCTTCTCAGTGGTATTTACATTCCAAAATAGATCTCTTTTGATGTCATCCATAAAATGGAAATAGGTAGAGTGATGTTACACCCTGTACTTCCTGATGCTTATAAACTTGCCTGGGAAAGTAATGTTAACCAGTTGTGCCTTATTGGTGGAGCAGGGAGGGAATCCTTGTATGCCTTTTTCATGTGTTGGCAGGGAGTTTCCAGTGGTTTAGGTATCCAGTCCAGACACTTAATAGTTTCTTGACCTAATTGTCTAGGCCTACATGGCTTACATGTAAGCCTTTTTTTTTTTTTTTTTGTTACGGTTTGCAGCAAATTTGTGTGCATATGAAATACTTAATTTCATGTTCTTTCTCTTAAAAGGCAAACTAAAGTATTAATCCAGACTAAAACCATACATGTTTGTGTGATTTGTCAGGATTTATTGTGCCTGATAGGCCCTTAAGGTGACTGAAATAATCTTCTCTTATTGAAGTGGGAGTTCAATGCACAGCATATGCAGTGTTTCCAGCTGGCAAATGAATATGTTCGTAGCATTTCTCAATGGTATACTGACAGGACACAGCATGACACAGTCTGCTATGTGGAAAATTGATAAGGAAAAGCCATGCCTATTCAAGCATCCGCAAATTGCTTCTGCATTCACAGTCAGAAAAAGAACCTAGAGAGCATTCATGGAAAGTTGCATTTCATTCACCTAATATTTTAACATGATGTGAAGGTGCTAGTGAAACCGACTATGGACAAAAAACTGCCCAGCTGACTGCAGGCAGAGGTCTTAGGGAATGCACTGCACAGGAGTGAATACAATGACTAGCAGTACAAGACGCATACACATTTACAGCATTTTGGGCTCACTTACACCAGAATTATAGGAAAGAGATGTGCTTTTTAATATTAGTCTCTCAAATCTCAGTTATGAGTTTGGGTTGATATTTCAGTCATAACACATCAACAACATTTCTTTTGGGTAAGCTGACCTGGAAGCTCAGTTTCACCCACTTATGTGTACTCTAGAGGCATGCTTTCTTGGGATATTGGGTCCTCAGGATCAACTGTTCTGCTTTACAAATTCACTTCTATTCATTTGCACTGCTACGTAGACATACTTTTTCAGCTGAGGGGTACATTTGAGGTACAACCATTGACCCATATAAAGACTGTAGTCAGTGAATCTTCTTCAGTACCAAGGGAGGTTAGTGTACTTCTTAGACAGCAGCTCCTATTTCCTGATACCTTAGTGCAGGTCTACTGGAATAAAAATGCTAAGCATCACTTGTTGCTTAATTTTTTATTTTTTTTTTAATTCAGAATTACATGGACATTTTTCAGTAGAGCAGTTCATTTGAGCAATTTTTAACTTACTGCTATATGCACTCTTCATTAGTCTTAATTATATGACATTTTTCCTGTACCAAATGACTGCAATTTTTATAAGCAGAAGACGGACTCTACAGAGGTTCAAAGATGGATACACAGACATCTAGACTAAGTTTGTAATGGCATAGACATTCACAAACAAATCTTATCTTAAATATTCTGAGGATTAAAAATGGCTTGCACTGTTTGGTGATTTTTTTTCTGTATTTGTTTAAGAAAAAATGTTTGCAAATGTTATCCAAGTGACTCAGACCCGCTTATTCAAATAAACATTTGCAAATACTTACTGCTCTCACTTGCCCTACACATTTTATTAGGAAAAGCATTTGGATTATTCTGACTACTTGTCTGCACACACAAAAATTAAGCATTTCTGAGGAACATTCTTTGATGTTTTTATATATTCTACATGGTAAAACAGGAGTATAAGTTTATAATTACACACTCATGTTTGAAATGAAATCCCTTGCTTATAAATCCTTGAGGGACAGTATGGCTTCATGTTTCTTTTTCCTTTTTTTTTTAACTAATCTCCTATATTGTTCAGGTAAAAGCTAAGAAAATGAATCAGACTCAGAGGACTGTTCAAATAGATGTTATAGTGGTAAATACACATGTGAAATTCTTCAAAGCACAGGCAAGCACTACCCACAAAATGTTCTCCATGAAGAGGAACAGTTTCTAACTCTATAAACGCCCTTTTTTTTTTAAAAAAAAAAAAAAAAAAAACAGCCCTAAAAATCAAAGTTTGAATTATAAGTTTTATTAAAGTCACAGAAACTCAGAGATGACAGGAGAGTATAATTTGCCTGACAAGCTTCATTTTGCTCCTCTTCTCATGCATCTGTGTTTACCAAAATCCAATCAGAAGTGATAGTGGGATCATTCTAGGGGCAACTACGTTTATTTATCTATATTCCTCTATTGTTCCTGTTTTTGCTCATTGGTGTTGCATGAATTAGAGAATTTATAGAATTTTATAAATTATAGAAACAAACTATTATGTTTAAATGGAGTAGCTTTACACTGCAGTTTCATAGCCACTTTAATAATGACATAAGTCAGTTCAACCATCAAAGACATCCACCACACCCTCATTCCTGGCTGCTTATTTCTCCACCTATTACTGCAGGCACATGCAGTCATACAGCTGTGCAATGAAATACCTCAGGGAAGTAATCTGAGATAATTAACCTGGAAAAAAATCTCAAAGCTCAACAAGAAGATATTTAAATTTTCCTGTGCCACCTGGGTGAGGTTTTTTTTTCAAGAACTCTCTTCAGCACTCTGATTTTAGTGGGTTTCTTTTTGGTTTTTTTTAATTATATTTGATTTTTTAACCTACAAGGTAAGAGGTTTTGGACAAGAAAAAACTGCCAAGAATTTCAGATAGCAGTGCCACCTTATGCAGATTTAATCTAGCATAAAATTATGATATCATCATTCAGCTTATTCTGTGCGCTCCAAAGAATTATTAACTAAAATGAATATAATCTACTCAAAACAAAGAGAAAACAACTTGGCTTAAAATAAGCCAATAATATCTGAAGAGTTTTTTTGAACAAAAACTTATCATCACATAGACTGCTTGCAATATAAAATGGAAAATTCCAATGCCAGCATAGGGCAATGGTTTAAAGAAGCAGTAAGAAATCGGTAAAGATTTCATACATGAAAAGGCAAATTAGCTGTGCGATTTTGCAATCCAGCTTCTGTTTCCTGCATAAGTAAGGAAATAGAGTCAGATGTCTTCCATCATAGGAATTATCCTTGGCATTAGTTATTTTTTTTCTGAAATAAAAGTGTATTTCACAATGGGTTTAAATTCTGTAAGTGCAGTACTGACAAATGCAGGTATCGACATGCAAAGTTCCAAGGACTTTATCCTGAAGACACTGTTATTCTATATGTGCATAGTTTATTCCTTTACATTTGCCAAACCTTGCAGTACGCACATTCCAGTCTCACTTAGCTGAGCAGCATAAGCAGCTGGCCTGTGCCAAAGCTAAATCAAGATCTGCAAGCTAAGCATTCTTTAGCACACTTGGTGCTGATAGGGTTGATCTTCCTGTAAAGTGCAGTTACTGTTTTCCAGTAAGAGGAAGGAGATGATGTTAGCTCTTTTATTCCATAGACTATTGATTAGTTCAGTCTGACTGGAGATGGAAATATCCTTAACCAGCAGACTGATACAGCACTTCATCATAGGCTGCTAACATGATGTACCTTTCACTTCTCACTTTGAAACTCAGCCACTGAACTGAAAGAAATGCAAAAACTATGAAATTTCTGAGCTAGAAAGTGGCAATGAGCAGGTCTCAGTAAGCAAATGCTTATGATATTAACATCTTATGACTGGAACAGAGAAATCCTATTTTCCTGTCTCTACTCCAAAATAATCTTCTGGTTTTGTCTCTCATATGTGCTTTAGCAGCTACTGGGTAATTTTAGAGGTGGTGATGAGGAGCACCATATGCCCTTCCACTTTAATTTCTACACTGTAAAATCATAGCGTACCTCAGGGTAAGTCATCTATAGTACACCATAACTTGATCTTCAAGCATTTCCTACTTGATAATTCTGAAGTCTTTGGGCATGCTGAGTTTGATGGGATAATTTTGAGAAAAAATATATCCATTGTTCATTGTGTGGAAATTTGTATTACTGTTTTGGATATTTGATTCCATTTGTGAAATTAGATTACTAAAAAGTCAGCACTGAAGCAGTTTGCCTACCTGGGAAGGGTCTGTCCTTATTCTTATTGGTTTCTGTAAATTATCTATATACTGAGGAACCTAAGCTGTCAGCTCATAGTAATTAAGAATAACAGTTACTAAATAATGATAACAATTCCTATTCTTATAGTCCTAATACTAAAGGCAGCAACTGATTTCTCATTTAAAAGCTTAATCATTATTATAAAGTTACATAGTGAGAGGAAAAAAGATTTCTTTAAAAAACCTCTGCCTTTCAAGCAGATAACTGCATTTTCAACAGAAAATACTAGTATAGATTTCTTCAAGTATAAAGTCATCTCATTTTTAGTCCATTCTTTCAAAAGTTCTACATGCATTTTTTAATTTGAGGCACATTTACTCAATATTTATTTTCAGTAAGGCTGTGACTGATATTTATTTTTCACAGGCACACACTAAGGCTGAACACTTGTTTTAGATTGTCATGGTTTAAGCCCCTCGTGCAGTTCATTCACTCTCTCCCCCCTCTTTCCCCAGTCCCAGGGGGATGGAGAGGAGAATCGAAAGAATGCAACTCCCACAGGTTGAGATAAGAGCAGCTTAGTAACTAAGGTATAACAGAAACCACTGCTGCTACCACCAATAATAATAATGACAAGAGAAATACAAGGGAAAAGGACACAATCGCTCACCACTGGTACCCAGCCTGACCAAGCAGTGCACTCCCAACTTTCTGGGTCTCTGCCCTCTGTTTTTACATCCTGGGTACGACATGCTGTGGTATGTAATACCTCTTTGGTCAGTTTGGGTCAGGTGTGCTGTCTCTGCTTCCTCCTGGCTTCCCCTCCTCCCTGGCAAGGCATGAGGCTCAGAAAGTCCTTGGTCAGACCAAAACATTACCAAGCACCAACTGAAAACACTGGTGTTATCAGCACAGTTCCCAGGCCAAAAATCAAATACAGAGCGTTGCACCAGCTACCAAGAAGGAGAAAAATGACTGCTACTGCTGAACCCATGATAGAGGTAGAGATGCTAATATTTCATTGTCAATGTTCTATGTTATCCCAATTTTCCAGGGATTTTTGTCAGCAATTAGTATATTTCTGTGTCAATAAATTGTTTGTATTTTCATTCTGGAAGACAATTTCAGCCCAGAGAGAGACTGCAATAAATATCTATTATGTACATTATATATTGCTAATGAAGAAGATGATGTATTGCTAATGAATAATTTAAAAAAATTTATTGTGAAAGCCTTGCTGAAACGTACTTAATGAATATTATGCTTAGAATTCAATTCTTCAGGTGCTCAATTATTATTAGATTTCATACTGCCTTTGTATGCACTGAGGACAGCCCCTACAATTCTTCTTGCTCCACTAAATCCAGTGGGACTTTAGACACCAGTGTCTAGCTGTGAATACCAAGGAAGAAGGACATCAAAGTGATTTTACATGATGCTAGGTCTGAAATAAAAGGTCCGCTTCATAGGTACATAACTGTATCATGCTGGATCCCAGCCCAGGCCAAGCCCCTACAAGTGGGAGGGGCAGGGGGGAGGGAAGGGGAGATTTGCATGTGAGAAGGTTTAGAAATTTATGATATTACTTCTTGGAGTTTTAGTCATATAGTCCCAAACTATAAAATCACATTTCCAGAGTGAAAGATCAGACACCAGAGCAAGTACAAAAGGACAGACAACTACATCATTACTTATAGGTTGCACAAATTAAAATTTATTAAAATCTTAAAAAGGAGAAATATTCTCTGTGAGTATCTGTCAAAGGAAAAAATTGGTGCTCAGTTCTATAGTCTTGGAAAGAAAATAAAATGAAGTAAAATTAATTTTTAATGCAAAATCCTTAATAAAGCAAATTTAAACCTGTGGATTTTAACATCGACAGATTTTAGCTAATGTCGAGAATTGGAGCACAATGTCTGCATTTGCAAAAAAAGCTCAAGAAGATTTTCATAAGGGTAAATCAAGTATTTCCAACCCAAATCTTTACTCTTTTGAGAGCATGTACAGTCTAACAGCTATGCAAAAGTAGATATCAATATTTCCTCATTAAAAGAGGCTATTTGAGCATTATTATAGTCTAATCTTGGAAATTAAGAATGTCCATGACAGGATGTCAATTATTTTATCCCTTAGAGCTTCATTCAATATTTTGATAAGGATTAGTTTTCAGGTCTTTCATATTCAAACTCTAAATACTTTAATACTGTAGTGGTATCCTTCAAAAAAAAATTTTCAGACAAAAATATACATTTTCATTCTAGCTCCAAAGTCTTTTGGACTTCTGAATCAACACAAAATATGTTTTCTAGTTAGAACACAATAAAAATGCAGCAGTGCATATGTTATTTTATTTTTACTTTAGTAATTATTTCAATCAGACTTTTTGCAATAAAAGTTCTCAATACAGGCTATACTGTATATTGTACAATACTATATTCTTTTTAAACAAAACCAAATAATTATTTTCTGCCAATCCAATATCATGAATCAGTAACTCATTTTCTTTCTTTTAATATCTAAGGCTTGTAATTTAGAATTAAAATGTTCTTATTTCAATGTTGGATGAAGGCTATTTCTAAACTTTGTAGGTATGTTTACGTTACATGCATTCTGACCACACTAAGAGAATTTAGGCTAGAATTACCTAGCTTCTAGACCTTGATGTGACTCTACATATGGGACACAAGCCTAGGCACCTCAAGATTTTAAAAAGAAAAGTAAGGCTCCTGCAGGATTTGGATGTTGCCAGGATTAAGCAGTACACACCATAAGATTTTCAGAATTTTAATTTTGGGATTTTAGTGCCCAACTTTTGCCCTATATATCAAATAATCCTTTTATATTTTGTTTCTATTTGACCTGTATTCCTTGAATAAACATACCTACTTTTAAAGAAGCATATGAAGTTTCACTATGAAGTTACAGACCAGATCTCAGGTAATCCTATTACTGTTCCTTTGGCATTGATATTGTCCTTGGCAAATGGCCTCAGTCAGTGATGCAGAAAAGCGCATGTTAGTATTCGGCTAATGTGCAGTTGGGACCCTTAATAACACATGCTATTATATAATTGACTGAGACTACTTAAAGGAAAAGAATAAGATCACTGCAAAAACCTCAGTAATCTCTCCATTTTATATGGTTTGTGCACTGCAGACAGAATTCCCTGTTAGAGACTCTGAAATGTCTAATAAAGGCTGATGTAGCAATTTAGTGACATTTGCATATGAGCAGCCTCTAGCTATTGCAATTGCTCCACCTCTGAAGAAAAGAGATGAAGGCCAAAAAAAAAGGTAGAATTAAATTAAAAGATAAGCAAAACTTAAAAGATTAAGAAGTTACATTTAGCTCAGCTAGAATTAAAGAGCATTTTTAGGTCAGGGTTAACATCCATTGTCTGAGCTCTATATACAGAAACTGCTGCAGCTGATGGATTAGGTTTACTGGTATATTTTAATATATTGGAAAGCAAGGATTCTTGGTGGCATTTATCTCAAGCATCAACATTTCTCTAATTAATTGAAACCTAATTTGATATATCCTAGCTTCAATAAAATTTGAGGTTTTATATTCAAAAAAAGGAATTAGAGAAAAACAGAATCGTAGAAGACATTTCTAAAAGGAAACTGTAAACGTGACATTTCTTTATCCTGTAAAGATTTTTCCCTTCTTTACACATAACTCCTGGTTTTCTAGACATTGTTTCATTTTATTAACTTTTGTAACCAATTTGTTTGTATCACTGAATACTCTTCAAATGCTGTAGCGCTGATAAATTATGGAGAAAACAAACGTGTGATGGCTGGAAGTGAACATATGAAAAGGTACAAGTTGCTCAAATAGCTAATGAAGTCTGCTGAGCACCATTTGTGACTACTTATCTCAGGAGAGAACATGAAAAAAATTATGGTTAGTAGAAAAGTTAGACAGGTGTGGCCCATTAGTATATCTAAACCAAACAGATTTAAAATCCAAATTAATGCGGCATCAGACTTAATCATTATTATAAATATGCAACAGAATAGTAACGGGCTCAGCTGTGCATGTACACTCTAGCTGGTCCTTAGGCTAGGATCTGTATTCAGTCCCACAATGGTCTCCTGCACAAAACCTTTATTCCAGTGTCAGTCAGACTCAGAAAATTATCCAATAAAAATGAGCGCATATGCACATTACCATACACACAACATACCTTGCACTTCAAAGACAAAGAATTTAAAAGCTTCAACAAGATCATCCAGGAAGAATATACAAAGGTGTGGAAGAAATTCCTCCCATCTAAGACACCAAAAGAAAGAGAGAGCTGGGATGACTGTAAAATATTTTAATAGGATTTCTTTCTGCAAATAAAGATCTTCACAAATTTCGCATTTGTGCAAATGCAGCATAAAAAAATTGAGTGGTGGAAATTCAGATATAATAGAAGATGACATAAATTGTTGGAAAAACAGAAAAAGGAATCCCTGTTGTCTTTTGCATTTTGAATGTTTCATGTTTTCCTGCTCAGCATATTTAACTGCTTTATTTTTATACACTTCATAGTACATGTTCCAAAATATTTTGTTTGGTTTTAACACTACATAAAATTAATATAGTGTTTCCCTAATTTAATCTCCTTGTCTGGTACAATATATCAAATTTAATTTGCATCTGTAACGAATGCATGGTAAGAAATTGGTTCGCCGAGTTACACGTTTCAGTATTTTTCTTGTAGGCAATGGAATATATAAAAATAAATTACATTTCACTGAGGCACTGTATATTATGTCACCAGCAAACATCAAAAGCAGCACAAACCTTAAGCATTTAAAGTTTGAAATGGTTAAGCTGCAGCTAAATCTTCATAATTTCTCATCTAAAAAAAAAGATTTGTATAAGTCTAATGAACTCTTAAGGATGAAAACTGAAAATTATCACATACTAGATTCTTCCTCCTCTTTAAAATAAATACAACCTTATTTTAGTCACAACAAAAATAAATTTCAGTACTCCTATTTATTATGCTAAATCATAGAAAGGGTAAGTATAATAATGCATGAGAAATAACATTATTTCAACTTCACTGGCCTAGAAACAAGTAAACGTATTTCCCTCACTTAAATAAAATACATGCCTGAACTGAGATCAAAATTAGAAATGCATACCTGAATACATAAATAAAATAATACTGTATTCAATATCTGATGAATATAACTGTCACACTTGAGTTGCCCTCCCATTCTCCAAAATAGAGTAATAGAGTTCTTTATGTATCACTCCACATTATAGAATGTAGTTAATCTTCAATATGTTAACTACACTAGGAATTTCTCATGGGTTCCACTTCAGGAAAGTGCATTTGTGACAGCCAAGCATATCAGTTTGGGGAAAACAAACAAACACACAAAACTAAACCAAACAAAACCAAACCAAAACAACAATCAACCCACAACAGAACAGAAATTCAGTAGAAATTCAGGCCATGCCTTCTGTAATAGGAGCTATCTCATAAAATATAGGTTGTAGTCTTTCACTTAAATATTCAAGAAGGCGATAATTTAAATCAATCCTGTTGGATTTGGTGGTAGTGGTTTTGTGGGATTCTTTGTTTTATTTTAATTCTCTCCCCTTCCACTGCCCTTTCCCCCCCAGCCCAAATGAATATGATGCTATCAATCTACCTTTTGTTAGTACTAAGATGTATGTGACAACAACACACTCGAGATAATTTTTTTAGCATTATAATAATTTTGATCTTTAAAGGATTTCTGCTATTCTCCATGGCTCCAATTATAACGAACTTGCTTCAGTTTTCAAAAGCAATATTTATTCAACATATATGGCAAGAAGAGTAGTAAAAAAAGTTTGCACACACTTTGGATAGCTCTAGTGACATGCACAGGTCGGGACAAAATCTTTAGAGTTTCAGGAATATGGAACCAGGTTTGTTCTCAGAAATTAAGAAAATTACAGAAGTCAAACCACTACTGGGAAAATAAACCTGAAATGTAATTTGCTAATGATGTAGGTACCATGCACTATTAACATTTTCTCAGAAAAATCACATTTTTTCCTATGTAGATAGTGTTGGTATTTTTCTGCCACTGAAAGATCTGTTCATTTTGGCATTTCTGTGGATTGTGGGTTTTGCAGACCATGAAGGTAAAAGAAAAACTCATGCAGCATCTGCAAATGGAAAGCTTTACTGTAAGCAAAAAATATGGTTGAATATTTTCTCTAATACCAAACTATTTCAGTTATAGTAGGAAATCTATAGATTTTCCTTAACTTCAAATCTTATTTTGAAGCTCTAGTTTCAGATTTTAGGGAAAGGAAGAGGAAATATAAGATAAATTGAAATATGAGTCTACAAATGGAGTGGAAGGAAGATTTCACATTTCAGTGCATCTGGAGATATTCCTTCCCCACTTTTGAAGAAATATTGCCCTCCCTCCCCCAAAACCCCAAAGCAAGAGAATTACAGGTGAGTTTAAATTTCTATTTTTATTGTCAGTCAGGAAAAGTAATTCCCAGCAAATACCTAACACAGACTATTGAAACTGCATAAAAAACCAAGTCATTAGTTATGACCACTTCACTACAATATCCAGGCAAATATTTCTTCTACCATACTCAGAATTACTATGTAGTTAATAATGTTGGCATATTCATAGTTACCATCTGACACCACATCTCTCCCAAATCTCCAGAAGGTTACTCAATCTCATCACAGAGTATAGGGGTGTGAACTAAAGTGATACTACTGAAATACTATCACTACACAACTGAAAATTCTGCAGCACCAGCAAAATTATCTTAACACAAAACCCCACTAACACTTGTTACCAAAAATAAAAGAGCACTAGAGGAAAAAATGGAGGGATGGGAAGTGTTGTCAGTAAATCTAAAATTCTTTTGAGCAAATCCAAAATTAGGGGACAGTTCCATTATGACAATTTATGATTTGAATTCATAAAACACTGGGAGAATGTTAGCACTGAAATGGTACCAGTTATCTAAAGAAGATGCAATATATTTTTATTCACCTTCTTAAGGTTTTAGTTGGGAGGGCTGGGTGTTGGAAAGAAAGGATAATACCATACTTCTTTTTCTAGTTCAGGTCTGGTGATAGAAGTTTACTAGCTATATTGAATCAGAAAAGCACAGCCTTGGAATTAGACCTTCTCCCACAACCCTAAATGCATGCAGTACACACAGAATTTTTTTGAATATGCAATTGGAGAAGTATTCACCTGTGTAAGCCAGTAAGTTGGTATTAATTGTTCACTGAGTTTTGCTGCCTTTCTAATCTGACCTTTGGGTTCCCGATAATGGAACTGTAATACATCAAGAGTAGTAATACTATATTTATTACAACTGCTCTTTTAAAAAAAAAAAAACAAACTCTTCACTTGATTTGTAACAATTTAATTACTCTATGACCTCCTCAGTTTTTACTGCCCCATAAGGAAATTTGAGTGTGTGCAGAACTGACCCAAGCCACAATACTGGGACGCAGGGACACAATATATTAGGTAACATGTAAGGCAAGTCTGCTGACACCTCTTTGCAAGTATCACAAGGACAGCATATTTCATGCAAGGGGAGAGATTTGCTACAAGTGATGTAGCCCAAGGAGATCTGAGAAGTAATCACTGCAAAAAATCAAGAGGAGAGTCAAAGCACATCCTTTATAAAACAGCTTAACCAAGCATGTAAAACCATTTACCTGCACTGTGTAACTATTGTCATGACAGCTCAATGGAGAGCACATTCATTTTGTCACTTCCACCATACTGTATCTCAAGACATACGAGTATTACATCAAATGCATTCCTCAGAAGTCAGCTTGCAGCTTGCTTTCTTGGCACATCTCAAATGTGTGGATAAATACCCAGAACTACACATGCCATGCTCCATCACCTTATTTTTAAACTCTTTCAAAGCATCTACACCCTGCATTTAATTCGCTGGTTTTGGCTTTTCTCCAGGTTATTCTCCATTACAGGTATTTGCGTTTGAAGTAATTATAAGTGCTCCTCCTGGGGCTCCAGGGTGTGCGAGTACCTACCTGGGGTAGGGTGCTGCTAGGGGGGCATGATCCAGAGCGAGGCAGAGTGGCATAGGCAGAGGGAGAGGTGGAGTGGGGAAGACTGGTGTAGGCAGAGCGGGACAAGGTGTTGTAGGAGCGGGACAAGGCACTGTACAAAGGGCGCGTGAGCGTGCTGTAGGCAGTGCGGGACAAGGGGGAGTAGCCTGAGCGTCCCACAGTGCTCCATGCTGAGCGGGAGGTGGGAGCCCATGAGTGGTTGGAGCCCAAGCGAGTGGTGGTGTCACAGGAGGGGCCCCACTGAGGGCTGCACACTGAGCGAGACCCCAGGGTGCCCACAGCCCGGGAGGCCGAGTAAGAGGCGGGTGCATAGAGGGAGCGGGCTGAGGCAGCTGCCAAGGGGTCTGGGGCTGGGGAGCAGGCTCCTGATGAGTCCTCGGGGTGAGCAGGGGGTGAGCTGGTGTTGCGGCCACCTGCAGCCCCCAGAGACGCAGAAGTAGCAGGGGCCCCCACTGGGTTCGGGGATGGAGAGTAGAGCGAGTGGGCTGCTGGGAGTCCCACGGGGCGTGGGGCTGGGGAGCACAGTGTGCGCGCTGTGGAGGTGCTCCCCATCTGCAGCCCTGCTGGGGTGGCACTACGGGCAGCAGAGTGGGGCACAGGGGAAGCTGCTCGGCAGGAGGCTGAGGAGCACACACCATGGCTTACTGGGGTGCTCAGGGGTTGGGAGGTCAGGGTGGGCATTGGGCCACATGGAGACTGGGCTGTGGGAGAGGGTGCAGAGCTGCAGACAACATGTGAGACGGAGGCACCAGCTGTTGGTGGCATGGTGACAGTGTGAGCTACTGGAGAGTACATGGGGTGGGATGCTGGAGCAGATATATGGGTAGGGACTGCCTGGGTTGCCACTGTGGGGCCAGAGCCAGCCATGAAGTGAGTTAGAAGGGCACTCACTGCATTATCTGCAGGGACAGCAACTGAGTAGGACACTGGCCCCCCTCCACCTCCAGCCTGGTGCACAGGAGCAGTACCTGTCTCAAACACCACTTGAGGCATAGGGGGGCACACAGGGTTGGAGGCTGGGGCAGGCATAGAGCCATACATCGATGGAGGCATTGGGGCACATGTAGCAGAAGGCACCGTCTCACACACAACACGGAAGCCAGGATCACCTCCCACATCAAAACCAGAACTTATGTTTGGGCTGAAGCCTTGGTTGCAGATGGAATTGCATAAGGGATGGCCCGCAGGGAGGTACACAAAGTCATACACAGGCTGGCCCCCTGCACTGCAATTTGGGTTGCACATTGGGATACATACATATTCACACATGGAGTTGAACGCAGGGTCTGCTACTGGAACAGGCCCAGAGCCATTCATGTGGAGAGCGCCGTTCTCACACACTGGATGCGACCCATTCTGGCTGACAGGCAGGGCACCATTCTGAGCAACAGGCAGGGTACCATTTTGGCCCGTGAGGCAACACACTTCAGCCTTGGCGCATCCCTTGCAGTAGGCAAACTTGTGGCATCCAAGGTTAGCCAGGAGCCGGTGGCTGCCAAGCCTGTAAGGTGTGAACTCCACTATGGTCCGTGCCTGCTGGTTGGATGCCAGCGTTCCTAAACTGGATGAGATAAGGAAAAGAATTAGGACCCTGGCCAGCTCAGAGACATGAAAAGTTAAAATGGGAGAGCATGTAATTGGGCTTGATTTGCTGCATGTTTTTAGAAACTTGCTGTTACAACAACTTTGTCTTTCTTGCCTTCCTCCAGAAAAAAAAAAAAAAGAAAAAACAAATCCACTATATGAAAAGGATGGGAACAACTTCTATCCCAAAAGATTTGTAAAACTCCCATAGTTGGTTCTGCAATTGGAACTGGAAGCTTATTCATGATACTGCCTTGAATTCTTCAAAAATATAGCACCCTTCTGCTTCAAAAATGTATTTTCTGCTTTCCATTTCCAGTAGCCTAATTTGGATCGGACAGCTTTGTGCAACTGAGTACATTACTATTCAGCAAGAACAATTCCTAATTGCTTCCACTCAAAAATAGTCATACGTTTGTCAGTTCTCCTTGTCATGAAAAACATCGATGCATTTTAATGAACAATTATTTTTCCTAGGATGTTATAGCATCCTGGATGTCTCCCCTTTTTGTGATTAATATGTTGTGAGAACAGAATGCATTTTGCTGTTTCCCACTGTTGTTTTCTAATTGATCACGTGTGGTGCCAGTTCATGAATTATTAAAGAAATTCTATTGCAAACTCAATAAGATTATAAGGGATGGAGAGCACAGGTAGAATTTCTTGTGAAGAAAACTGTGTTCCCTTTCAGATAGAAATTTCAAACACACAGTTAATGTAAAACTTGAGAAAAAATGAAGTAGCAGCATATCTTGCCAGCTCTAAATGATACATCAGTTTCAAGAGGACTAAGGCTTTTAATGGAGCCTCAAAGCAGTAAGAGCCAAAAAGTCCTGTTCAGGTCCTGAACACCAAAAATATCAGCCTTCCTCAAAACCTGCTCTGATCTAGCCCACCTTAGTCAATGCCCAATATTTTCCCCATTTAAATAATCAGTGATCTTACTCAATGGTCATTGGCTCTTTGAATAAACCACAGCCTTCTAACGTCATTACACAGTTCTTCATATCTTCCTGGAGAGGATTGCAGAACGAGATCTCTGCAGTACATGGTACTTTCAGCCTCGGCTGGTTCAGTAGCTAGTTAGAAAATAAGCAAATACATCACACTAGAATCAAATGATACACATCTAAATTCACACTGATCTTGCCAATATAAAAAAAAAAAAAAAAAAAAAAAAAAAAGGAAGTATTTCAAGTTTATTGGCACTGTACCTAAAAAGTGGCCAGTAAGAGTCCCTCTCTTCCTTAGATCATCAATCCCATAATTAAAAATCTTTACCTTTACAATAACAGGTGGTCTGTTGATCACAATATCCCTGCTCACCATCAGAACTTCTCCACACTCTGGGTCTGAGACAGCAACTACTTTAATAATGTTGTGATCACAGAGATAAGGTCCATACTGATTATATGATATACACACTGGAATTGTTTTCACTGTAAATAAAAATATTTTAATTATTTTTTCTGATTTTTGGCTAATATTTCCACTTTCCTTTCTCTTAAAGTTTAACTGGCATTTACAATGGCCAAATTATTTTTCCTAGCTTATCTAGTTAGACACACTGCTACTTGCAACAACCAGATTCATAGTTTTCAGTTAATATAACAGTGCATTTACAAGTTGTTTTTTATAAGCATTATCATCATCATCATCATTATTATAATCATTATTACACAAAGTTTGGGAAATTGCATTCCAATGTAATTCTTAAAGCAATAATTTAAAAGGCAGGAAAATTAAAGTGTGATAAACCAGAATGTTAATATCAGGCATGGAATTTAAACTTATAGTGATGTATTTCAATTAAAGGTGATATTTTTCTTCCAGAAATATATATTAACCCTGTAAATAACTGTTAATATTCTGATACACCTTTGCACTTGCCAGTAGCAGTGTACCTAGAAATTATTACTTTAGTGCTCTAAACAAATGTTTTACACTGGCTAGTATCTACTGGACAAAGGGGCAAAAAAATGCTTTTCTGATAAACAGCTTTATCTTTCTGTGGAATATAGAAACCAGAACCTAACTTTTAGTGGAAATGAGTTTTTAAATAATTCTAAGAATCTCTAAGTCTTGGGGAAATTAAAGACTACAATTTACTTGTACTATACGTGTACTATTGACACTGTGTTGATTTTTGTATCATCCTAAAGTGAATTCTACTGTCAATATTTAACACTGTATTCATATCAGTTCCCACTTCTATTAGGAAGTCTCCACTAGTCCTAAAAATCAAACTATCTCCTGAGAAAAACAGTAGACAAAGAGGTGTTAGACAAATTCACCTTCTTACCTTCCCTTGGACCCAATGTGATAGCCACACTGTCATTCCAAAACTGATCCAATGGGCAGCCACTGTAGGTTACTATTTGTGAGCACAAATTAAACTTCAGAGTTTTGTTCTCATTACGTAAATTTTCAAGCAGCCAGTGCAGTTGGACGTCTTCACCGTACATCGGGCAATTAGCCATTTTTAACCTCATGTTAATACCAGAGTCACTCAAAAATGGGTTTTTCAGAGATGACAATTCTCTATCAATATGAGAGTTGGAAGCATTGCAGTACCCTGGATAAATTCTTCTGTAAGCCCGGTAATATGCTTCTTTGTTTTTCACGGAACCTGTTGAAGAAGATACATGATAAGGATTCCGCTGGAGGCACAAGAAGACACACCTGCCCAAATAATAAAGATAGAAAATTAAATTTATTCCTCCTCCTTCCTGAAACCTAATGTAATGGCTTGGTGTAGAACAAATCCACCAGAAAGTGAAACACAAGGTATGGTTGTCTGAATGCATAGAAGAAAAGAATTATATCAGAAACATTTAAAAAACATATTTTACTTTTATTAGTGAAATTTAAAAATTGTCAAGTAAACCTCAAAGTCTACAGTTAGTGCAAAAATTAAAATATAGCTCATTATAATGGGGTTAGGATAAATATGAAATGATACCATGTCTCTCAAAGCCAAAATGCACCTTGCAAACAAAGCAGTTATCATTTTGTCTTTTGTTTCTTTTGGGAAAAAAAGAAAAAAAAAAAGAAAAAACACAGTATTTTGCAAAAATGTACATGAAAAGTACTAATAAGAAATTGTAATTTCACAATCAACTGTGATCCACTCATTATTCCCTTATGCAATTTTGCTGGTTGAATTCCTCCCTGCTACTGGAAGATGAAAGCCAGTAATCAGCAGTCCAAAGTAAGAACAGAAGAATATCCTAAAAATACATGAGTTCAGTATGCAGGCATATTTTCTGACAGATCTGATACACAAAGTAACAGGAAAGATGTTAATCCTGGTTTAAAAGAATTTAGGGGTTTATTTTTAGATTACCTAAAGTTTGCTAATACTTTAAACCACTGTACAGGTGATACGAAAACATGTACATACAAATAGTGGTATTAAAAGGGATGGAAGGCATGTCCTGTGAGTAGTGACTAAGGACTCTGGGCTTGTCTAATTTGGGGAAAAGGAGGTTGAGGGGCAATCTCATTGCACTCTGCAACATCCCATGGAGGAGAAGTGGAGAGAGGTACTGAGCTCTTCTCTTGGTCTACTGACAGGATGTGAGAGAATGGGTCAAAGCTGTGTCAGGCAACATTCAGACTTGACATGAAGAAGCATTTCTTTACCAAGAGGGTGGTCAACCACTGGATCAGGCTTCCAAGAGGTGTTTGATATCCCAAGCCTGTCAATGCCTTAGAATGAGGTATTTGAACAATGCCCTTAATACGCTTTAACTTTCAGTTAAATACAGCTTTGAGGCAGAAGGGTGCTACAGGTAGTTACACTACAGGATCATTGTATGTCCCTTCCAATTGAAACATCCTATCCTAAACTAATGCAATTGCTATCTGTTTCATTTTAATCATCTAAATGTGCTTAGAAGTTTAAGAATCGAGGTGTTTGACCAGAAATGCATCTTCCTCTTTCTCGAAAAATACAACTTCAGATTGTACTATTAACAAAGGACAGATTACACTAATAATTCTATATGATTAGCACTGAAAATTTTCTCTAACTCCTTTAATGGCTGTGCATCATACCTAGTTCATACTTGTAAGCCCCAGTGATATCTTCAAATTGTTCACTGCCAACACGCTTGGTAATTAGACGCTGTCCACATGGCCAAGGATCACAGAAAAATTTTGTTCTTTTGGCATTGTTTTGGGAAAGCCAGCCAACATAGTTTGAATTTACTCGAGAAAACAGATGATGACCATCATAGTCCAAATCCAGCTCCCCTTCTCTGACGCTTCGAACCCAGGTAGGACCGCTGCAAGTTGTACCTAAACCAGATAGTAACGTTATAGTAGGTTGCAATCTGAGTAGTCGGAAAACTCAACAACATCAGAAGAAAACAATAACAGTTATAGTAAACAATTACCTCTGCCTGTTTCCAAAGGTGTTGGATCAAGACACTGCCAATCACCACAGCATTGTTTTAGGTCTCTGCGAGCCATCCAAGATTCATTCCAGCAGTGATATCGCCTGTAGGATGCAGGTAAATAGGATTAAAGACATCTCTTGGATCACCAATTTCAATGCCTTACTGGAGGAAAACAATGTCAGAGATAACATTTTAATCAATGGAAGACTCTATGTCTTAAAACTTTTAATGTCTGGGGACAGGAGTTGTTAGGTTTACTTCATATCACTCAGACTGGAAATTCATCTTGCAGATCTGATTGTAAAACACTCTTCTTACAGCCCTTTTTCCTTAAGTAGTTTATTTTCCTAGCATTTTCCTCCTAGTTCGCTACAGGAAAATCACATACTGTCTTAGTCTTCTTTTTTAATGGCTTACCAAAGAATTAACTCTTCAGTAATATGAGCTAAAATAAGATACTCTTTCCCTTATATTTAGGATTGACCTTTTTTTTCTTTTTTTTTTTTTTTTGACACATGAACTGGCAGAAAATTTATTAAGAGCTCTCACAGACGAAACAAAAAAATTCCACTGCAGTGAAGCTACAAACATACAAGCCAAGGGCTACAACATGAAATTCTACTGTGATAAATGATAATGTCATCTTTGTATGAAAATGAAAGGTTTTCAAGAATAAAGCAATTTTTGATAATATATCTCAGGAAGACAATGTAATTATCAAACAAGATGGCCTTATTCTTTTAACTGACAAGGGTAAGTAGGTAGCGTAACTTCTCACAAGTGGTTCTGTTTTCCTTTTCTGAAAATGTAGATTGAGCAGACTGCCTGTTCAGTAACTACACGTTTGAAAATGTGTTTTTAGGAAACTAAACTGCTTTGCCACAAGAAACAAAGATACACATTGATCTGCTAGATTTACACTAGTCTATCATTTAATTAAAAAAAAAAAAAAACCTAAAATCAAAACCAAAAGAATTTGTGTATTTCTTATTTACCATAGCTTGTCTTTACCACATAGGTTTTTTCCAGTACAGTCAAAAATCTCATTGATACCAAGTGGATTCTCATTTGAGCTTGGAAAACAGAAACTTGTGACAACACGGCTTGGAATTCCCAAACACCTCATCACTGTGGAAAAAAAAAAAAAAATAATTAGTCATCACAAATGGTATTTAATCAAGCAAATCCTTCACTTATTTTATAAATAAGTCTCCTATATTCTACTTTGCAATTACATAAAAACAATGGATTGAAAGCAATGTTTGGGATACCCTAATTCTGTCTTCAAAACTTCTTTCATGTGGTTGAAAGTAGTCTGAAAAGAGCCTAGCAGAAAGAAATGGCTTTGTATTCTTCCAGCCCATACTAGAAAAAAACCAAAATCTCCAAACATGAATCATGAACCTTGTCCTGCATTAATAAAACACAGTCATTTTGTTGTAAACAGTGTAGCACATAGATTCATCTTTGCGATATCAATTCAATTTCAATTCAATATCAATTCAATTTAATGTGTAGAAGCAGGTTCAGTAAATAAATGGCAAAAAGTTCAATTTTTTTTTGTATAGTTCACTATTGTCTTATTGTTTCTAGTAAAATAACATAGTAGCCGGCTGCTTTCACTATTATCTTATTCTTTGCAGTAAAATAACATAGTAGCCGACTGCTTTCACGTTTGTAGGGGTTACTGCTACAGGTTTTCCTGTTCATATCTTAGTGTTTTTTCTCAGCCTTCAAACTTCACCCAAAGGATATTTTGGCTCCACAATGCTGCAATTGCTCTGTGTTTTAATAAAGTTGTAGATTTAATAGCTGCATGGTATAAAGGTCACAGAAAAGACAGTACTGTTTTTCTTCTTGTTCTTCATGCTGTATAGGAAAGCAATTGGTGGATAACAAATGCTATGTTAGGAGCCATACTATATTATGAGAACAATACTTTTTTTTTTTTTTTTTTTTTTTAGTAAAGTGCTTAATATCCTCCTACTGATTTTCAGGGTCAGAAATTTCTGATCCTGGTTTTCCCTCTTTTTGGTAGCTGGGTAAGAGTACACTGAAAAATCATACCTGTGCACATTACTGAAGCAAGAGACCCACAGTACCCATATCTGACTGGCCTACATCTGCCATTGTACCACTGCTGAAGGATTGGGACGCTTCCATTCCAAGAAAATGGTTTCGTTCCTTTCAGGTAATCATTGTTTTCTGGAATCTTCATTATACTGCTAGTGATATGGCTGCTTATCTAGAAAGAGAAAATAAAAACCACCTTCTCAAATAGTTGACCATGTTTTTAATCCTAAGTATATCATCAAATCATTAGATACTAGTGTCACAAGTTAGCTTTTTCTGTGAATCTGAGAAAAGAAAGGATTTCCCCTGTTACTCATACTATGTTAGTTTGTAGTTCAACATGTCCTTCGATAATATAATGGAGTGTATTCTGACCTACTCAGAGGTCATACATCACTAGAGTACTTACCATGTGATTTACCACCATGCTGACATGTACAGGGTCATTGCGCCAACAATGGTCACGACCAGAGCCATGATGATAACTTGCACCCATGTCTAGGATCTTCAAGCAGATATCCAGAATTCCATCTTCAAACTGAACAGAAGTTAAAACATGCATCAGTGGCTCTGCAGTTTCCTTAATTTTGCTACAGAAAAATTCCTTCAAGTTGTTTGGGCTACAGTGAAATTCTTAAACATTTTGCTTTGTGCATGCATAATCTGGGCTGGTCCTTAGAACTTTTCATGCTCCATAATATAACCATGCATTTCTGAAAAGGTATGAATAACACTTCACTTATCCATATATGGATGACATTTACTTCTGAAGAAGCTTTTAAAATATACCTGTCCAAAGTGCCATGGTCGAGAGGTAATATGCTTGTAAACTCCTTCATACAGTATCCCATGCTCATTCAGAACATATTCTTCTCTGTGGGCCTGATTGTCCATATATACAGGGTCATCTGGAAAAGATACAGAGCTATCAGTCAGACAAATGTATATTTCTAGCACTTCTGTATCTTCACTGGTTCCCTCTTTCTTTTTCTACCTATTTTTGATTAATATTTTTAAACATGTTCAAGGGTGCAGGCTCTTTAAACATTCAGAGACAATTCATTTCTACTTACAGCTAGGTATTATCTTTATTAGGTCTCTCCTTGCTATATTATGCTGAATTACAGAATTTGCAATTTATCTTCACACTAAGCTGCTCTAGAAGTCAATCACTGGGCACTGAGAGTTCAGAATCTTATTTTTCTCAAATCAAAAGTACAGACAATGTAAGTATGTAATGATTTTGGCAAGGTCCTACAGACTCAGATCTGCTTTCTACCAGAACCAGATCTATAGAATTAATTTTGTATTTGCATACTATATTATTTAATAATGATACTACAGAATTCAGAGAATTACAGTATGTTTGAGGTGGGTAGAGACTTCTGGAGGTCACTTGGTCCAGCTCCCCACTCAAGCAGGTTCACACTGTGCTGGTTACCCAAGATCACATCCATGTGGCTATAGAGCATCTCCAAGGATGGAGACTCCACAACCTCTCTGGGCAATCTGTACCAGT
Source organism: Forpus xanthops (assembly GCA_032466535.1). Lineage (NCBI taxonomy): Eukaryota > Metazoa > Chordata > Aves > Psittaciformes > Psittacidae > Forpus > Forpus xanthops. The sequence goes on along the minus strand of JASSUY010039128.1, from coordinate 35,828 downwards.
GCTCAGTCACCCTCACCTTAAAAAAACATTTCCTGCTGTTCAGAGGAAAGCTCCTGTATTTCAGTTTGTGCCAATTGCTTCTTGTCCTGTCAAGCCATTGTAAAAGGGGGATGGGGGACAGGGGCAATATATTACATCTCTACTACCATGGAGAAACCAAATCAAAACAGTGGTTTGAGAAAGTCTTGAACTTGGAGGAAAAAAAAAAAAACAACCAACCAAACAAGAAAACCAAAAAAAAGTCCCTCCCTGTATCTGTGACTCCATCCCTTAGCTATGAGCTAAGTGAAACATATGTTCAACATTTTACTCATTGCTAAATTTTTTCTTAAAATAATCTGATCATCACTAGAGCTCTTACCTGCACACCAGGGGTTAAAAAGGACATAAAAATCTCCAAGACATCGCTGATACGTATGGCCACAAGATGTGATTTGCATATTGAGAATGTAACGGCCAATGCAGGCATTGGAGGGAGGAAACACGCTGATATTGATGCATTTTGGCTGATAATTTTTGTAGGAAGAACTCCAGCAGGTTTGATCTAGACATCTGCCCATTGGGAAGCTACATTTTGTCTCATTTGATTCGCAGGGTCTGAGGCCTTTTCAGGAAAATAAATACAACTTTCATCAGACTAAACAAAGTACATGTAAAAAGCAAGTAATTTGTTTAAGCATCATTTGCAATGCAAAACAAAGGGTGGATTTCTTTTTCACTTGTCACCTCTGCAGCACTGAGAAAACTTTAAAAATTAGCAGAATTGCCTGAGCTAGGGGAAGGTAGTCTCTGCACAGAAGATGCATGAGCAGATACTATTTGTCACTGAAGACTACTGGGAATATTACATACCAGAAAAGGACTGGGAAAGACTACACTGAATTTGGGAGCAATTACCTGTCTCCACGGTGAAAATGGCCTTGTCCACGGAGTCATCCCATTCCCGGTTTTGAAAGCGAGCATAAAAGTTGAAGGCTTGCCCCCTCCTTATTATCTGTCTGTCAGTTCCAAAGAACTGAGTATTATGAATTTGGCAGTTTGAAGGACAGTTCAGGTCAACTTCTCCCAGCTCAATGACTGGAGGATGGAGAAAGGAACACAAAGGAAAAACCGGATAGTTGAGTATCCATCATTGATTGAGGTCAAGATTGCATGAAAGAGGAGATAAAGATGAAAGACAGAGACAACTGTTTCAAAAAATTGATTCAGGAGTTTGTTCAAAATTCAGCAACACTGAAATTGACACATACATCCATAAAATTATCCTTACAAGCTCACCACTTCCCTAGCTTGGAGGTGGAAACTTGTTACAATGCTCTGATTTACAAAGCTATGCCCCAACTTTCACATCTTTTATATAGTACCTTCTTGCTTAATAAATACTTGATGATGAAGGATGATATTAGTATCTCTACTTGAAAAATTAACTTTGCACTGTAATATTCTTTCCACATTAAAGCACATACTGTCAGTTGAGTTTTTTATGCAAGTAATAAAATAATAAATTGAATAAAAGATTTTATTAAAACAATAGGTGTTTGAAAGCATAAATGAGTTATTAAAAAATAGAAAAAAAACAGATACCTCCCCCCAAATTGTAAGCACTGTTAAATATGCATGAAAATGTCTCAATCTGCATGTCTCTAAGTCATAAAAGGATTGCAGACATCTTTGAGGAACTTAGTGGCAAAGGAAATGCTAAAAAAATAAAAGAAATATTGATAATCTATACCAAGTGCTATGATTAGCTCAACAAAAAATTTTAGCTGATTGCCCTTAGGCATCCTGCCTGGGTATCAGTCATTTTATAGGGGTAATTATGATTCTTGTGCCAGAAGGATGGGTGGCAACACTCGTTTTTACCTATTTGCATCCAACATTTTATTTTCAAAAGCGCTTTGCTCTAATTGAAGATAATGGGAGCCACAGATTCTCAGGAGTTTTGGAAATTTGCCTTACTGGACTACAGAAGAAAGACTTGCTAAGACTACAGAAAAACCAAGCAATACAACTTCTCTAATTATATTGGCACTAAGTTGAATATAGAGTTGGTATTTGGTGGAAACTAATTTTTTCTAAAAAGAAACAAGGGTGTATCCACATAAAAGTAGAGTCATAGCTAAGCCCATGGGACCAAGACACTTCCAACACAAATCAGTAGAGTTTCCCAGGATCACATCCTGAAGAAATACATAATTGAAATGAATTAGGAGAGGATGATGGATAAGAGAAAAGAAACCAACCAACAACAGAACCAACCAAGAAAACAAAACCCAACAAAACCCAACCACAAACCTGCCCACTATCCCAGCTTTTTCTGATTTCTTTCCTTGAACAAAAATAATCTTCATTTTCATCTCACCATTTAAACAAACTTATCATTCAGCTCTTCAGCAAAGATCAGCAGATAAATGCAGTTATGGGCGTAACCCATGTGTAAAAACATGCACACCATCAACAACAACAAAAAAATATAGCAATGCATTACATAATTATTATTCATTAATGCATCATACCTGCTGACAAGAAAGAGTAACAAAGCTGAACTGAAAATCTCATACCTTAATGAGATTTTTTCAACCATAACACAAAATGGTCTGGTTCAACAGAAAGGATTAGAAGTGGTTACAGCACACATGACGAATTCCTGTGGTCAAGAACACTGAAAAGAACTGGCAAGTCCTCACCCATTCTCTGGAGGCGTTTACAAATCAAGACAACTGCACCTCATCCACTCATTAATCCCGCTGAACCAGAACATCAGGGAGTTGATATATTACATGTTTCCCAGGGAATTTCTTTAAAGTCAGCCCACAGATTCCTTATCAGAGTTAATTATCACAACTGAATCACAAAGGTGCTAACTATTACCTTCTTAAGCAGAGGCATCTTGGAGAAAATACTAAAGGACAATCAATTTCATATCTTTTACTGACTTTCTGATAGAAACCCAACCCTCAATACCAGTCACTAGGTTTTCTGTATAAATTCACATTTTACCTTCATTCCAGACAGAATACTTCAGGTACCCGTTGTGAAATAACAGCTTCTAGCATGAGAATATGGAAAACTAGTACTTTATCGTTTATGCTGGAAATAAAATGCATTCTTTTCCATGCTATTACTCTCAGAATTTATTGTTGTTTCACCAATTCTTTTCCACAGCTCTCATTTTCCATTACAAAAGGAAAACTTTTGTTCCAAAGCTGTTTTTCTTTTCTTTCTAAGTCCACAAACAAAATCTAAACCATAGAAGTAATTTCTACACTTGATTCCACACAGCAAAATGTACCTTTTTTTTTTTTTTTTTGTCCTTACACCTGACCTAAGTATTTCCACTTTCAGTACTGAGTCAAGTGATAGTAAGGTTTCAAGGCACTCACCTTCCATTGTTCTTCTACATGTACTAGTTTCTGAAGAACAGTACTGGTGGAGATAGCTGCTCCTCAGCAAGATGTACTGCAAGGTCTGGCTGATCTCCTCTGTGAACCAACCTAATTTCCCCTCAGTAACATTTATATTCAGAACTAAAAGGCTGTCACACATATTGCATCAACAAAATACCAGTTTACAAAGAGGCACCACCCATGTGTCTACTGATGCTCATAAATGATTCATTTTAACTTCCAGCATTATTAGGGAGAGTCCTGAGGCTGAAGGGAGGGAGAGATCTTGGTACCTCACGTATAACATAGTACTTTTAATGTCCAACAACTTACCATGTCTCAAAAATATTTTAAGACCACGATGAATCTAAACACAATTCAGTGCAAGTCATTTTTTACCATTTAAATTTCCCATAAATCCCAGCACCTACTGTTCCCTTCTGGCTAGACATCTTCAGTCACCTGTATGAAAACAATAAAGAATGCCAGACTTAAGCTGGATTTAGACTCCTTGAATATGATCACCAGTGAACATTTGTATTATAATACAAGCAGAAATCCAAGCTTTCAGAAAGTCTGCATAGCACTCCCTCCAAGGGGAGGTCAGAATAAAATGAAACAGCTACAAATTTTTCTAGCTGTACTGTAAAATAAACGGAAGACATGCATGTAATGGTTTTGCAGTTGACAATAAAATTTAATCTAAACATTACAGAATTTATTTATACTTTGGATTTATATCCTAGCACACAATCAATTTTGTAGCTTCTTAGCTCACTCCATCTCCTTTCCCCTCAAATCACTAAAACCATAAGATTTTTCCAATAATTTCTGTGAACAGAAAACATTTAAGTATGCACAAAAACGCATTATTTTAGTTAGGTTACAGGTATATTTAATAAAAATACTATAAAAAATGTTCTCTCTGCACACCCAAATAAGTACATAAGCAGGCAAATAGGAGAGACTGAAATTTCCTCTCACAAAACCAGAAGGAATATTTTCTATGCTACCTCCTGTCTTTCTTATGCCTCTATGACAAGTTTTACTCCATGAGGTATCCTTTGAACCCCTCAGAGTTATGCTACTTTGGATTAAAATCCACCCCTTCCTTCCCCTGAAAATAATCAACAACAACAAACAACAACAACAACAAAATAATAACAAGGACCCAAAAAATAAATAAAAGAAACCCAACATTCATTGATATAGAAAGAACACAATGACTGACGTTCAGTGATTTGCATAACTACCTGGACTCTAGACAGTGCTTTAAGAAATCATAAAATGAAAGAGCTTAACTAACAGTGAAATAACTTAGTAAGCATAACTTAACAGCTCAGGTATTGTGAAATAACGTCACAGAAATTAGAGCAAAGAAAAAAATCAGCAGTTCAGCAGCGCGTTTGGAAGAGAGTGGTTAAAATACTTGTATGACATGCATATGAAAGGGGACACAATATTCAATGTGTTCATTTCTGAAATCTGTAAATATTTGGTGGCTAGTCAGTAGGCAGACATGCAAAATACAAGAATCTTAAATATTTTATCAAGTTCTCATATATCTGAAAACTTTCTTTTTCTTAATATTTACCATTTGACTATTAATCTTCAACTCATTGAAAAAAGAAAACCAATACTACTCCATAAGAAATAACTTAGAAGCCATAAACACATAATCAACCTTAAATCAATCTGTAAAATAAGAATGGTAGTGGTCCCATTGAAGGCCTGCCTACAAATGTATGCCCATACTAATATCCAGCGAATAGCACAGGAAAGTATACAAATTGGTCATGGTTTCCAAGGATAAATTAAAATCCCCTGAAATACCTCTAATTCAATCTGACTGAAATATTTTGGTAAATGAAAGCCTGTGACAAATAAAAGAAAACAAATAAGCATCAGTGAGTAGCTGCACCTGTGGGTTCAAAGAAACTTAATTAAGAGTTTAAAATAATAAAGGCCTGATTCGGGAGTGGAACACTTTCTGTATGGATATGAGTCACTAATTTTAGTAAGCATGCTTGCTTAGGTCCTTGAAGCTGCTTTGGTGCCTATCCGTCTCTGTAGGATCACTATACAGATATCCAGCCCCAAAGCAAAGCCTCCCATATACCCAAGTTCCTGCCTTTCAGTGTTTGCAAAGCCATCCAATTGTTGTTGCCAACTCACAGCTATCAGACTGGTTGGTCCTCATTCAAGCCCAAGTCCCAAGTGCCTCAAGTAAGACTCTTGAACAAGGTAGAAAAATCATACCATACTAACTCTTTAGGCGCACTCACTCTATTCTTACCTCTCTTGCCTTCCATGCCCTGAATCATATGAGTCGGACTCCGATAGTCCATGCAACAGAGCCCCCACCCTAAAGAAAGAGGCATGGGAGACACAGTGCAAACAGGAAACAGAGATATGCTTCAAAGAAAGGTTCTACCTCTCAGTTTACAGTATGACTGAACAACTGATGCATCCAGATTGCTGACCTCCAACAGAGGTTACTTCCCTGTAGTCTCCTCCTGGGTTGAAACAGTTCCCCACCCTGCCTGACAGCAAGGTGTGCCAAGCTAAGGTTAATAGTCCCTCAGACCCTGCTGGAGGTGCTTTTCCCTTCTGCCTCAACCTTTTTCTCTAACACTTCATTCATCATTCACCCAAGCTATCCTTTCCACATTAGTACCATATCTTACACATCCAGCATTGTCTAAATGTAAAAAGAAGCAGATACCCCTGAGGCAGGCCTCAGATTTCTGCAGGATAGCACATTTATGAGGGTTTAGACAATTCCAGAATTTAAGCCATTTAGGTTATTAAGCTTCTTTAAAGACTTTGACTTTGGCCCTTATTGCAGAAGTATCTGTTTGATAATAGTTTAGAGAGGACTTTTTAATTTCTGGAGTAATTGGTACTTACAATATTACAGACTACATTAACTTATTACAACAGTTTTGTTTGTTGTTTTTTGTTTTGGTTTGTTTTTTTTAAATATTACTTGTATTTCAATAGACTGACATATGATGAGCTTGCTGAGGCTCTGAAATTTTCATAGCTTTCAATTACCCCTATGCCAGTCGGAAATGGCAAGGATTGAAGAACAGGGCATCACAATCACAAAACACCTGTAAGCAGCATTGATGCAGTTCTGCAGTACCACTAATATATTTGGGAGCAATAGAGAAGATGCAGTAATCAAGCATCCAAGGAATCCCTTCAAGAAAACACAAAATGAAGCTCAACAAGGGATAAAGGAACAAATCAGAAAATACATGAATCTAAGTGTCCTGGTGAAAGTGCCATCTAGTGAAAAGCTGGTGTAACTACAGTGCTTAAAAAAACTGACTACTCAAGCATGTGCCAATAGGCAGTCCAAGTTCACTTTTTGCACTTGGTCATATAATTGTATTCCTTCGATTGCTGGACCTGGAGTTCACCTTATTAAAAAAGTCTACAATTCTGTAGCAATAGTAATGAGTGGTGGAGTAAAAAGTTACCTGTCAAGCTGGGATATTTGAAGTCATTAAATGGCATTGCTGTCTACTGACAAGAGTGTGGTCAGCCTCGCATTCCTCACAAGGAATATTCATGTTTAAGAAGGAGATAGTGAAGAAAAAAATGGATGTCATAGGTTAACTCTAAAATAAGCATGTTTATTAGGAATACACATGTGACATTTAGAAACTTCTTATTACAAGGGCAATAGGCTGGCAGACTAACATGAACTCTGTTTCAGAGCACACCCAAAAGTTTCTTAAAATTCATAAATCAATTTGCAATGAGTGTGTCTTTCATTAAAGAACCTGAAAGCACTGGCAGCTACTCTGTTCAGCATAAGCAACTATTTCAACACCCTATTTACAGATGAATTAGGACAAAGAAATGCTTCAAATGAAATCTTAAATGAGAAGCTCTGTCTTTCTAGAAGCTGAAGGAAATTAGTAGCATTAAATAACTATAGGTGGTTTCTGACACTACAAAACCACCAGCCTTCATAAAAGAAACCAAAAACTCCTTCAAGGCAGCTGCTATCCAACCTGGTCCATAAGACTTGCTTTGCATTCTGGCTGAGTTACTTCTCTTTCAGCCTTTTCCTGGGTTTCCATCAACTTTGTAAGCCATTTTCTTGTTCCATTTAATCAGATGTTTTTTCCCCAATATTCACAGTGCTGATGAGAAAGACACACATCTGTAATGCTGCAGTATATGCAGAATGCTGAAAAGTCAGACAATTAAAGGATGTGTACCTCATAAGAGCATGCAACATCATTTATGCTTCAGGAAGATAGTCATCATATTTGGAATAGAACCCAGGTAAAATGCTAGCCTGAGTCATACTATAGGCCTTACTTCTGTACTTCACCTTTGCCCTATAGCACTTCCATAGTAATTTTTTCTTAATTGTCTCTTTTTTAATGCAACTTAATATCAGCAGCAACAGTGACCGGGTTAACTTAATAGAATAAAACTATAAACATTCCATAAATAACAATTAGTAAGTTCCAATAAAAAGAAAAAATTAATTTGTCTATCAAAATACCCCAACCAACAACCCTTTTTCACAAAATGGAGCCAGAATTTACAGCTGAGTAATTTGCCACGTAGCCTACTTCAAGTATAGTAAGTTCACTTTCAAATGAGCTTGTTCACAACTTTATTTAAAAACGGAAGTGGAATAAACTAGCAGTACTGTAAATTCAAGCCTCATCTCACTGAGCAGTAACTTAGTAACTTTCCCCCACAGAAAAACCTATAAATCATCAAGGCCTGTGATCATAACCCACTGGTCTAACTGCCCAAGTAAAGGAGTAGATACCATCAATCTTTTATCTGGACAGGCAATGCTAATTGGAAAAGATTCAGTCTGAGCAGTATGAATTGAAAGAATAAAACAAGGAGGGATATTTATGGGGTTGGACCACAGGAGGTTTGGGGCTCTCTGGGAGAACAGTGTAGCAAGTTGGCTGCTATACTGTTCTTTAATTTAAAGGTTAAACTTTTAGTGAAGCCTGCTAGTTATTTAAAGGGGAAAAAAAAAAATCATGTTCTCCTCTAACACCTATTTACAGATATTCATTTAAAATGTCTTTATATAAGAGTGGAGCTCAACAACTTGAGGCAGAAGTCTAAGGTATAGATCTCCAACCCAGCAAAAAAGTAAGAGTCTTGAGTACTGATATTGACACTGTAAAGAGTACTCACTTTTACCTGGGAACTACCTAATATTTGAAAAAGCAATGAGGAAATATTTTGTGAATATTTGTTTTTGCAAATATTTTCTGGCCAAATGAGTTCAATATACCTGACCGATGTAACTTTTTCAAGATTTCTAAAATTTCCTATGTACTGGTTATTTTAGGGTTAAAAATATGCAGTTCTGTTCTGGTTTTATTTTAAGCAGTTGGGAATATAAGACTCAGAAGTTAAAATTAACAAGAACAAACTCTTAAAATTCTTGGCCATTTCAGATCTCTGTAGTGGATAACTTACACATACAGAAGCATGGTATATCAAGAAGAGTATTGGGTATAACGAGTAAAGAAGACCCCTTATCTCAGAAAAGCAAACACCAATTTTTATTCTTTTTAAAATATATGCACAGACACACACTTCCTTCAACGAGAAATAGCACAGTAACTCACTTCTAGGCTCTAATATTGTATTTGGGTGGGTGGTGGCGGGAAGGATATACATTTCAACTCCTTTGCAAACTTCATTTTTTTAAAGGATTTGGCCTGACAGCTGATGATGTATTTGCTCATTAAGGAACCATTACACAGCAGGTTTGGGCAGACAAACTAACACATTTGAGGGGCAATGACATTGCTCTGATGGTATTTGCCTCAGCTTTCACAGCCTTTCCAAAAGTAGGGGATTAGCAATTAATTCTAGTGAAAAATGAATCTCTTTTTCAGCAGTATAAATACAGCATAAGGCATAGTGTCAAAGAAGGATAGGGAGCTGGAACTGCTGGTTTAGATAGAGGCAGGCAGTACTGCAAGTCAAAGGGATAACTACTGTTCTCTCAAGTTGGAAGTATCTTTGTGTATTAGTTTTTGATACGCAATAGGCTCCATTTTACTTCTGAATTCTCATCCAACTCAAACTCTGCTCATTCAACAGATTTTTACCTCTAGTGCATTACTGTGTCATAAGGCATAAGCAGCTGAACTCAAAACATATATGGCAATGTACGAAAGGTCAAAACATAAGCCAGGACTAACATGAAGACAGATGTCTTTCAGTATGAAAGAGTAAATACTTTCAGCTCCTGTACAAGCATGGCATACAAACATAATCTTAGAATGATGTAGCAAATCGTTCCAAGTCTTTTACAAGCACAGCTGTACAAACATAGGTGTAAGTGCCAACACCTTTCTTTGAAGGCCCTTGTCTTCCTTTACTAGAAGTTCCTGAGTCAGTAGGCTTTTTTACTTCAATTAATATTCTTGTCTTGCTTTGAGATCTCTGCCTTTTGGCAAGATGATCCTTGATGTGTCATTCAGCAACTTAATATATAGTGGCCATTACCAGATTTTTAACAAGACCACTCTATAGTATTTTATCTTTTCTACAGTATTTTCTGATACACACTTCAATTTATACTTATTAAGCTTTACTAAGCTTACTCATTAACATATTCTATAAAGGCTATATAGGTGCTCCTATCTTCAAAATGAGAAGATGTCATACTGATTCAATACAACTTTTATTCCATAAATATTAGATATAGAAAAACTGCAGTACATGCACTGCAAATGTTTCGGCAAAACATTGTGTAGTTATTCTTGATTCAGCATCAATTTATAGTATTAAAATATATTTGAGAGTTCTAAAGAATTTTGGTTGGTTGGTATGTTCTTTAGGAGGATGCAGTATATGCTGTCCTTATGCTCACTGGAATGAATTTTGAGTTAGCTGATAATCTAAGTTAAGCGTAAGCTGGCAGTTTCACCCAGCAATGTTTTATTTTGTCCTGAAAATTGACATGGACAACTTGTTTTCCCAATTCTTAATGAAATTACTTCACACATTATAGAAAAAAGCAAACAAATAACAAAACAGAATGGGACTGATTATGCATCCTTTTATACCAAGATGATCAGTAATTCAGATATGACTAAGTACTGTTCCCCTTTATACACAGGCAACTTCTTCATCTAGGACATTTGAACAAAATTTCATGTGCTGAATTTTTCATGTACTGAATAATTTTTAGTAGAAAATCCAGAGTAAATTTCTCCTTTCAGTTACTTTTGTAGTTGCTTTAATACAATTCTAAGTGTACAAACCTTCTAAATTTTAGCTGGTACACAGAAAGAAAATTCAGCTCACACCTTTCTGTTTGGCACTTCACTATCAGAACATAAAAAAAATACTTCAATAACCCAGTAAAATAAAGCAGAATGACAACTTAATTGTATCACGAAAATAAGCATGGAGACATCTACACACCCAGCTATCACATATTTCAAGCAGCACCTTCCAGTTTTTCTAGTCAGCTTTTAAATAGGACTATATTTTAAGGACATACTAAAATGCTTTGGGCTAGTTTATAACATATAAGCATGGATTCTCTGCATGCTGAAGTCACAGTACCCATAACCTCAGTTTGCTGCATATTATGTAGAAGAGAGCTGTTTTCAGTAATGTCTTTGCCTAATCCTGCCTTCAGTTATGTTTTAAAATCTGGTTTTGATATCTTTTCACAGCTTCTGTGCAAAGAAACTGAATATTCACAAGATCTATTGCAAATAATTTTGCTATGCTTAGAAATCAATATCAGTAATAGAATAGAAATCAATAAGAATAGAAATTAATAAGAATATCATGTCTATTCTTTGCTGGTTTTGAACATCACACATTCTAACATCCTATACAATAATCTGAAATGAGTTCTTTTTCACAAGCACACATCCAGATGAGCAATAATTACAGTGAAATGGTCTGTCATCTTTCCAGAGAATAGTAATTAAGGATGTGAGCCTGGATGTCTTCTATACTTATGGAAACATTTTTTCTTTCCAGCTGATGATCTTCGAAATAATAAATCATTAAAAGGAAAATGGTAAAGGGTGTGGATAGTGGCTGTCATCAGCCTTATGCATCAGCTCCAAACTCTGTTATCTTCCTTTGGAAGTATGATGATGCAAAAGTTAGAATTCTTCATGCTTCTTTGGAGAAGAAAACAAGTATAGGTAATTCATCTGGTTATTTATTATTGGTAATACTTAAAGACAAGTCTCTCTTGTTTCTCTCCCTTTACCGATCTGGGAAAACATCTTTGTATTAGACTATCTTTATTATGCAGGTCGAAGAGAGTCAAAGACCATCTTATACAAAAAGTAGCTGTGTATCTTTGATTTTTATAATAATTTAAATCAATACCTAAGGTCACAGGCATTTAAGTAACTCTCTGCCTGAAAACTCAGAATCACCACCAGCCTTCCTGCTTCTAGTCAGAACAACATTTAATGCACACATGCTAGTGCGAACTGATTGCCAAGAGAAATGAAAAAGACCTGGGCTGTATCACTGCTGCATTGCATTGGAAACAGCAGTCAATCCTGTTATGTACCTAGGTACTTAATGAACAAAAATTTGGAGCTTTTTTTTGTTTAATGTCTCAGTGTCAAATAAACTTTTAAACAAAGTAATTACTACTAACTCTTACTGTTATTTTCATTACTTTGCAATTAACACTGCAAGGGTAACTGGTACCTACTTTGCAGTTTTTTGAGTGACAGACATCAGTCTGTTATATGACCAATGCACCAATAATAATAACATTTTCATGGATCTTAGGAGAACCAGCTTCCAGAGATATAGATGTTTCTTCAAATTTGAGCAGGTGTGACTTTAACTCGTATCTCCCAAAACATATGTGATCTGATCTTAAAGCCCTTACAGCAATTTTTTCTCTTCTCCATTTAGGTGAAAAGTCATAGTATTAATTAAATATATTCCTCTTCTGCTCTTGCCCACACCCAATCCCCCTCTTTTTTAACCTTAAGTACAGCAAATTTGTGTGCATTTCCCATTCAATGAGTGAGCACATATTAATGAAACCCATTATTTGACTTTACTGCTAATTTTTAACTTGATTAGAAAAATATTTTTTAGAACATCAGACAAGTCAGCACTGAAAGAAAGCTTGATAAAAATTGTGAAGGGGACAGCAAAGGAGGAGTGAAAGACTACTATTTTATTAAAATATGCTCCCTTCTTTTCCAAATGCTTTGACCAATTTTTTTTTTTTTGAAACAATTAAATGTCATCAAATCTATTCAGACTTTTCCCCTATTAAGTATCTGGTTTTTTTTTCCTCCAAGCAATAATAGATTTAAGGTTGTGCATTTGTTAACCAATATGCTGCATACAAACCACACATACAAACCACAGGCATGTTAAGACACACAGCAACACATTAGATTGCATCAAACTCACCGTGACAAAGCAAGTTCGTACATATTCCTGAAGCACGTTATTGCCTGCTTTGAAGAAATTCCATAAGTGTTATGGCTCCTATTAATGCTCAGAATATAAAAAGTTTCAAGACTAATAATGTTCCACAGCAGTATAATTTAAAAAAAACTCCATAAAATATTATAAAAGATAGGACACAAGATTAGAACAGTAATGCGATAGGGAATTAGGTAAGGTTTCTAAACACCTTAGTTACAACCTGCATTAAGCACTACAAGCAAGCTAATGACATATTTCATGGTTTAATCCCAACACAATAACCAGAGATATATTTTTTAAAAATGTTTGACATACTAAATTGTAATTATAGGGATATTCCCATTTACCTGTGCGTAACAGCGAACACTTTATAAACACCTCATGCACCAAAAGAACAGGCCTAGTAGCACCTCACAGAGCATGTCTATCTAACATTTGTCATTTACTAGGGTCAACAAATCACTCCTGTAGAACAGGTTACGCAGTTGTACTGAAAATCCACTGCTTTTATTATGACATGAAAGAGCTTCCAATCTGGGGAAACATCAGGTCTGATCTGGATTTCAGAACTGGTTTGTCATTATGATAGTATTTTTCTTTAACAATTTTTATTTTAATGAACAAATATGTATTGTAAATTACATATTATATGTTATACTAGGAAATATATACACTTTACCAATCTTTTCTGATAGTGAATTTATGCCTAACTCCTCCATCACCTTTGGCTATATCTGGCATGCTAAACACCTAACTTTCTGAAACAAACAGCTGACACTCCAGGTCATTTTAAAAAATGTATGCAGAAATTCTTAGAGTAATGAAAGTAAGAATGAGAGGAAAATAGCATTATTCCTTACCAGGTATATTATTAACCTGACTGTGAATTTGCCTTTTCACACAAGAGAAATTTAAACAGATTAAGCAGTCGATTTTTTTAAAAATAAAACCTCTTCCATTAAACAGAACCCCCCACATGACTTCAATGATTATAAAAATTTTCAGTATTAGTCAGTTGTAAATGGTGAGTCACAAAGCACTTTCTGAGTGGCGGGGAACATGTTAGAACATTTGCAAAGGGAAAACACTAAAACAGGAGACTTGAAAACATTACATTAAAAAAATTATTTTGAAAAACAGTATGTTTGTTTCCACAGATTTTTTTTCTAAATATGTAATTATATTTCAGAGACTTCCAGTGGCCTTACACTAGGAGGACTGGATTAATAATTACGATCCTACATGAACACACAGAGTTAGATTCAGAGACTTGGTATTTATTATATTATCATATCAACAGTGAGGGACTGCTGGGAGATTAAGACTCGAAATCCCAAATCCATAGTCTGTTTTCACAAGCAACTGTCCAAAACTATTTTATATTTTGCTGAAAAACACATGGTGTTAACAACAGAGATTTAGTTTTCTATGGAACAGACATGGTATCTAATATATGTTTCTGGGAAGATAAAACCTCCAGAGTCACATGGCATTAAAAGAATGAATTATACAAATGATTGACAGTTACATGATTTTCATCTTTTTATTCATCAGTGTGATTTTTCCCTGAATCCCGTAAGAGAAGGAATGGATAATTAAACAATCTGTTAATATTGTCCCCATGTGAATCTATGAAACTGAAAAGACACAGGCATTAAGTAAGCATATTTTCATTGTTACCTATAGAACCTAGTAACACCTATGTGACCTAGGTATGAAATTTTATTTTATTAATGATAAATTTCTTTTGAAGTTTCAGATTTTGTCTCTCATTGGGATCCTAATTTTTAGAAATAGTTCAATATTTTCTGTATTTACACTGCCCACATTTCATAGCGAGCATATAGACATGGAGTCTATAAAATTATAATTTTAGATTACTTAGAATCATAGGATAGTTAGGGTTCGAAAGGACTTTAAGGCCATCTAGTTCCAACCCCCCTGCCAGAGGCAGGGACACCTCTCACTAAACCATGTCATCTAAGGCTATGTCCAACCTGGCCTGGATCACTACCAGGGATGGAGCATTCACAACTCCCCTGGGCAACCCATTACAGTGAAGAATTTCTCATTATGTAAAGAATTTCTTCCTTAGATCCAATCTAAATCCCTGTTTAAGCTTTAACTTGTTACTCATTGTCCTATCACTACAGTCCCTAAAGAATAGTTCCTCCCCAGCATACTTACAGGTTCCCTTTAGATACTGGAAGGCTGCTATGAGGTCTCCACACAGCCTTCTCTTCTCCAGGATGAATAGCCCCAACTCTCTCATCCTATCTTCACAGCGGAGGTGCTCCAGTCCCCTGATCATCCTCATGGCCCTCCTCTGGACTTGTTCCAACAGTTCCATGTCCTTTTTATGT
>JASSUY010039128.1:0-20523 GCA_032466535.1 Forpus xanthops | reverse complement strand
GGGAAGTTTAGATTGGATCTGAGGAAGAAATTCTTTACTGTAAGGTTGGTGAGGCACTGGAATGGGTTGCCCAGGGAGGTTGTGAATGCTCCATCGCTGGCGGTATTCAGGGCTAGGTTGGACATAGCCTTGGATGACACGGTTTAGTGGGAGGTGTCCCTGCCCCTGGCAGAGGGGCTGGAACTAGATGATCTTAAGTTCCTTTCCATCCCTAACTATTCTATGATTCTATGCTTCCTATTCCTCATGATATTTGCAGGGATGGGATTTTACTTCTGAGTGAGGTGATGCACCATGAGAGTATCCATCAGGGATGTATGCCTTGGCTCTATGTGCCCAAACCAACCACTTTGTGGTTCTGTCTGGTGAAAGCAGCAGGCTGGGATGCTGGCCCTTGTTCCTGCATCCCAGCACCTCCATGGACAGGAATTACAGGCTGGGAGTCATCAGTTACACATTACAGGCTGCTTGGCTCTTGCAGCTGCCCCAGTCCTGGAGCAGTGGCTGTGAGCCATCGGGAAAGGATGGAGATTATCTAGCAGTTAACGTTGGAGCTCCTAACCCCAAAAAGTCCCTTTCTGGTGTAGAAACCGAATTATTTCCCTATCAGCCACTGAGTGCTACCTACAGGTTTGCTTCAGCTGGGAGTCCGTGGAGATACATGTGGACATTTTCACTCCCAGACCCCTTGGACCTGTGCATCCCTGGTGAGGTAGGTGCACAGAGGTATTTCATGCATCCCTGAATTTACACGATTAAGTGGATTTGGAAGGGAATAGAGTCCTTCCAGCCTTAATAACTTCTGATTTACCAAGGAAGCACACAACTTTTGGGAGGCAACAAAAAGTTACCACAGGGCTTTTTTGCCTCTGTAGGAGGATGATGAAGAGGAGGTGACGACAGGGGCTTTCCCTAATGCTGTCTACGGTAAGCCCAGACCCCAAATGGCACCAATGGAGTCCCCTGAGACCCCCCACCCTCGCAGCTGTGTATCCCTATTCAACCTCTGATATTCATCACCATCATTAATAGGAATGTGTTGTAACCTAATGCCACCAGGATGCCAATTCTGGGATATCCTGGGATGAATGGGCAGGTGGTGATGGGGGGGGCACCATCACACCAAAACCATTTCCTGAAGGAACCAGGAAAAGAAAGAGATGGATGGGCCCTGTCTCCACAGGGAAGCAAAGCATAACCAAGATACATCACTGCACTCCCCAAGCACTGATACCTCACAGACACTATCCCATCAGGGGAAGATGCTGAAGATGAGGGGCTGTGGGAAAGGGCATCAGCCCCACATTGCATATTGGGAAGGTGAGGAAAGGCTGAGAGCTAGGTTTGTCCACCCTAGAGAAAGAAGGCTCAGGGGAGACCTTATCACAATATTCCAGTATTTAAATTGTAGCTACAAAGAAGACAGAGATTCTCTTTTAATACGTAGTCAGGCAGGAAAGAAAAGGGCTGATGGGCAGAAGTTACTCCTGGGGAGATTCCACCTGGACACAAAAGGGAAGTTTTTCATATTGAAAACAACCAGCCATTGAGATAATCTCCCCAGAGAAGTGCTGGATTCCCCAGTGTTGGACACCTAAGGTTCAGCTGGAAAAAGTGCTGGGCCACCTAGTGTGGGTCATGCTTTGACTAGAAAGGTTGGACCAGATAATTGGTGAGGTACCTTCCAACCTCATATTCCATGATTCTCTATTGCATACTCTATTACAGCACAACCCAAGCCCCTGCCCCAGCTGGGTCTCACCAGGGTGAATCATGGCTCTGCTGGTTCTTCCCTGGCTGGCCAGGCCTGCAAGAGGTCATTTCTCATGGTCTCTTGCTCAACACCTTAATTAAGCAGAATTACACTCTTGTGTGTATGCACTTGCTCAGCAGCAAACAGGACAGGTCACTGCCACACACAGGCAGAGCTTGCCTGGAGGCTTCTGAGGTAGCAAATTCACCTCCAGTGCAATTATGAGGTACTGTGGCTCTGGGTGAATTTGGGTTGGATGTAATTAGTCTGAGCTGAAAGAGGAGGAAAAGCTCTGTGCAAAGCTGCAAGGCTTCGTTTTGACATTTAAGAAGTAAAACTTTGTTAGTTGTTCTTGCAAATGACTTTTTGGGGTTGGAAGCGACCTAGTTTGCTTTTTCTTCTCTTTTTTCTTCCTTTAATTACGAAAAGCACTGAACAATCTCAAATCAGAATGTCTCAGGCAATGCTTATGAAAAGAAATCAAAGAAGAAAAGAAACATTCTCCTTTAGGGGGTGACCCAAAACAGAAAGGATTTGCATTTTTTTCCGTGCAGCCACTGAAATGAAACCCCTGTTATTTGTACAGCTCCACTACTGAAAGGCATCTTGTCAGTGTGTACTGCTGGTAATTTCTTCTTTCTACCTGCCAAGGGAGAGGTTTGTCTGTGAGTTCAGAAAAAGTGTAAGAGAGAAAGAACAAAAAGGGCACTTTATCAGTGTAGCACAGAAGATAAAATGACTTTTCCATATTCACATATTCCTCTGAAAGAGCTAAAATACAAAGCCGTGCACCTCAGCTCTGTGCCCCTCTGCTCAGAATCAAATAGACATGAAATGGTATAAACATGAGTCCTGAGCACCCATCACACAGAAGGTTAATTACAAATGTCAAACTTCTGACTTTACTGACACATAAAGTCTGACTGATATGAGAGAAAGCAAAGGCCAAAATTTATTTGGGACAGTAATACCAGCAATGAGAAGCACCTCAAAGATCATAAACCTCAGTTATTACCTGTTGTGGTTTGAGGCTGTCAAACCCATGCAGCCGCTCTCCCACTCACTCCCCTCTCTTTCTTCCTCAGTCCGAGGGGATGGGGAGGAGAATCAAAAGTATACAACTCCCACAGGTTGAGATAAGAACAGTTTAGTAACTAAAGTATAACATAAATCACTACTGCTGCCACCAATAATAATAATACAAGAGAAAATACAAGGAAAGAGAATACAACAGATCTTCACCCGATACCTAGCCACGCCACGCAATGCCCCCCCATCACCCAATACCAAGCTGGACTATGCAATGCACCCCATCACCTCATACCAAATCCCGGCCACGCCGTGCACACCCCCCATGCACCACCATCTTTTCGGGTCTCTCCCCTCCATCTCCACCTCCTGGACATGACGTGCTGTGGTATGGAATACCTCATTGGTCAGTTTGGGTCAGGTGCTCTGTCTCTGCTTCCACCCGGCTTCATCCCGGCTCCCCTCCTCCCTGACAGAGCATGAAACTCAGAAAGTCCTTGGCCAGCCTAAACACTCCAAGCCATAACTATAAACACTGGTGTTATCAGCACTGCTCCCAAGCCGAAAATCCAAAACACAACGCTGCACCAGCTACTACTTAAAGAAAAATGACTGCTTCTGCTGAACCCATGACATTACTATAGATTTGGGGCATCCATTCCTTCTCTTCACAACAGAGACTGGTGGTGTCAGGTCATCGTGGCCAGCATCACAGGACAAGGGATGGATGGTCTCACTATAGAGTATCCATAGTGCTCACTCTCCACTGTGGCCACCCAGAAGGATGGGTTGGAAGGGAAAGGGATGGGTATGAACATGGACCTGCACCCACTGGCTGCATTAACACTCATGCAACAGACTTCTTGCTAAAATGCAAAGGTGAAGAAAGAGGCATTGCTGCTCAGCCTCGTGTCTTGTGAGGGCTGAGGTTTATGCTCCAGCTGCTTGAAGCGCTCATCCCTGCTGCAGTCAACACCCATTGACTACCTCCATATTACTACCACAACACCTTCCTCCATCTCTTAAGAAATCAAATCTAATGTCAGATATTTCAAAGTGTCTGTACTCAGATGCTGTGTTCAGGCTTCACTAGGGACAGGAGGAGCTCACATACACAACCACAGCTTCCACCAGACCTCTAATTAAAAACAAGGTAAGACTCGACTCATATTTGTACTGTATGTTAGATAGAATCATAGAATCGTAGAATAGTTAGGGTTGGAAAAGACCTTAAGATCAAGTTCCAATCCCCCTGCCATAAACACGGACACCTCACACTAGACCATGTCGCCAATGGCTGTGTCCAGCCTGGCCTTGAGCACTGCCAGGGATGGAGCATTTACTGCTTCTTTGAGCTGCCTGCTCCAGTGCCTCACCACCCTCACAGTAAAGAACTTCTTCCTTATATCTAAGCTGAACTTCCCCTGTTTAAGTTTAAACCCATCAGTCTTTGTTCTACCACTACAACAGGTACAAGATATCTCTATGCAACATAAAAACCAAGAGGGGCTGAATGAATTAAGACCCTTTCCAGTTCACAGCTCTTGCTATACCTCAGTAACACCCACACAGATCACAAACCACTGCCCATTTTTGGCCTAACTTGCAAATCTCTTCCATTCTGCAGAGTAAAGCAGTCTAATATTGGAATGTCCATCGCAGCAATATTTTACTACCCCTCTAATCTGTAGGAAGGGGCTGTCAGGGACCAAGACAACCTGACACACAGCCTCTCTGGGCACTCAGCAGCTGCACAGGGACATTTACACTGCCAGAACAGCAGGAAAACACAAGTTAATGACCTGAGACTAACCTAGACAGGCAAGAGATTAAAGCGTCAAACCCTAAATGCTCCGGCATGCGGGGGCTTGATATGGAGGACAGGAAGAAGCTGTCAGCATTCACCCAAGCACTGCCTTCAGAATTAGTTCCATCCACGTGGCTCACTGAAACCTGGTGCTGCTGAGAAGAGATGGGGATGTTGTATGAAGGATATGCAGGACAAGGGAGATGCTATACGTAGGATCTCTCATTTCTCTGAGCTATGGTATCTCTTTGCATACAGTTCAGTTTCAGAGACGTAGCTGCATCCACCTACTTGACTGGGGTAAAAATTAGTAGCATCTTGAAACAGACACAGATTCAGTTATTTCTTCTCTCCTCCATGAGGAATGAAGAACAGTTTCATAAGGTGCTCAGTCCAATCTGACCTGGGCATTGCTAAGGCTAGTGAACACCTAAGGCTAGTGATGACCACATAGCAGCTTGTTGGTCTGAATCCTCAAAGCAGGACACAGGAGCCCTTTGCACTTAATGATTTGCTTGTTTAGATAAAAAACCTTTCTAACCTCTTGTAGCACCTAAGAAGGGCTCACGTGTGAATCCTTCTGAGCAGATCCTGGCCCAGTGGAGCCAGGCATTGTGGTGTGCACACAGCAGGCTCCTGGGCAGCAGAACAGTACCAAGCCACACCATCACAGGGCTTAATGACCAGGTCACAGCAGATCAACAGAGCCATCACCAGCATGCCACAGCCCTATGCAAAGGGGAGAGGGCATCAGCAGGGACTGGGGCAAGAGACAGGACTACATAACAGCTGATGTGGTTGCCAGTCATGAGACCACTTGGTAGATGGGACAGCAGGGAGGACACCTGGAAGAGTGGGATTGAGTTTGGCAAGGGAGGCTGGGACAGGGGAGAGCAATCTCTTTCTGCTCACGTTGCAAACCCTATAGGGGCTAGTAGCTACTGTGTTTTCCAGCAAGAGAGAACACTGACCCTAACCACTGCTGCTGAGCAATTAGTGAGGTTTGCAGTGGACATTCACCACGTCAAAGGGATGAGATGGGTAGCTAAGACAAGGGCTGAGGCTGAGGCAAGAAGAAGGGACTGAAGAAGAGAGCTTAGTCCAGATGGAGAAGAGAGGGAACTCAGGCAGGAGGGAGCTGGTCTCAGGCAGCAGTCTTGCAGCAGCCATGTATAGGATTAAGTGCTACAAGACATATCCATTTCCCTGGGATGTTTCCCAGTGCACTGCAGAAATACTGGGGTAGCAACACAGACTTCTTCTCATCAGGCATGAGCTCAGAATGTCCATCCTAGTGCTCACTAAAATGGCATATACGCGTTATGTGTGTATCTATATGTGTATGTACATAAATATTATGGTGCCTGTTCAAGCCCAGTGCTCACCAAAAGGGTATATCCATCCTCATGGTGTCTGCACTGTAATCCAGATTCTTCCTACTCCAAAGTCCTACTCTGAGTCCAGAGGAGTTAAAGCAGCCCCTGACCCTCAGTTCTGCCCAGAGCAAAACCTTTACATGTCAAAGAGGCCATGTATGCCAAGTGTGGGAGCAGTGCTGAGGTGAAGTCACATCTCCTGGGCAGGCACCAGCTGCTCTAGGGCAGGTACTGATGCCTTGAGAAGGCATTGCCTTTCTACATCCGCCTCTCAACAGCTGCTCATCTGCCCAAAGGCAGTGTAAGCAGGGATGAGGATGTCTGACCCAGCTTTATGAAGCTGAGCAGGAGAGGGCAGGATCAGACCTTGGAGGGGAATATCACAAACCTGTGTAACTGGGAGCAGGATAGCCACAGAGAAGAGCACAAGGTAATAAAGTGCTTCCCCCATACTGCAGTGCTCAGCCTGATGGCTGCCTTTAATCACCCACTGCTGTTCTTTACTCCCTTAATTAGCCCAAAAGGTGACTAATGAGCTATTTGTTAATGCCATCAATCAAACAGCTCTATTTGTAGCTGGTCTGAAAGAGGTGTTTTTAAAAGCAGCGAGTTGCAGCCAACTGGCACAGAGCATGATCACAAGTTAATTACATGATCTCATGGCAGTTATCTCGAACTAATACATCATTAATCTGATCTTAGGACAGCTAAAGGAGAGCCCAGAGCCAAGAAACATTTGAAGGCTTCACAGTCCCCAGGACAAGAGCTCTTTCTATAAGAGCTGTGGGTTTAAACACAGCAGGCACATGTCAGAACAAGCTGCTAGTTGTATCACTCCCCTCACCCCGACAAACAAAACCACTCAGGAGCCATGAAACACACAGTCTCCTTAAAGGAAGTATCCCCGATAGTGTGGCACCTTCCGTCTGCCTTGGTGCAGCACTGTGAAGGGGGCCAGAGCAGGAAGGGGCTTGGGGGCAGGCTCACAGCATTGCTCAGGGACCCTAAGGCATTTTCGTAAGCCCTCTGTATGAGAGAGCCCTTTTGAAGGACCTGTTCCAGTCTGGTCACAGGGGAGGCACTGGCAGGTGGGTAGTTCCAGGTCATCCCCACTGATGGGAGCAGGTGCTAGAAGCTGTTCTATATCCTCTATATCCTTTTGGACATAAAGGTAGGAGGCAAATACACCTCTATTTACATGCCATGATTTCACTCGAGAGGTTCATCCCTAGGCAGGGACACACAGATACACAGAAACCAGAGCAAAAGCTTGAAAAGCTCTGCAAGTACTAGCTTCACTTTCAGCCAAGCTCTTAGACTCTTACTCCTGAGCAAAGGTACCCCCAGAATGGTCCCAAAGGAGCACACAAGCTTGTACTAGCCATCCCACAGGCACATAAGGACACCAGGAACCAACTTACGGTGCTCCGGGACCACTGCTCTGATGACAAAGTAGAGGAAACCCTGGGTACGTATGTCAACCCAGATGTGAGGTGGGTTCAAGACCTTTAAGATCCTCTAAGTTTCCACATGAAATACAATTCCTCTCTCACACTTCTCTGGTTTTCTTCCAAAACCGGCAAATGGAATTGTGATTCAATGATTCAAATGTTAAGCAACTTGAAGCAAAGCCTGTGTCTCCTTTTGTGCCTCTTGCAGAGCTGTCTGTGCTAAACTAGCAGTACCAAACACCACCGCACCTCATTTCTGCAGTTATCCTCATAGGTGACCAGCTGCCACATTGTTTTAGCCATAGCAATCACTCACGTGTTTAAGAGAGGATCATTTCTCTGTGCTTTCCCTCTCAGAAAACACGACTGCCTTTTCTTTGCATTCCTAGTAGAAAATGTTCATTTTCCAGCCTCACTTTGGACAAGACCATTGAAAACCCAGTGAAACAGAAGTGATAAATCTTACCTGACAAAACACCCGTTCAAAAAGAGTCCATGCCTCAATGCTGCGAGTCCAGAGCTTTCTGGAGGAACTGTTCATCCTCCGCTGGGTAAGGGCTCCACGAAACTATGCAGACATTGCCTGGACTTGCTTTGGTTTGGGTAGGGAATTCAGCTGCTCTTTG
The DNA here is from genome assembly GCA_032466535.1 of Forpus xanthops. Lineage (NCBI taxonomy): Eukaryota > Metazoa > Chordata > Aves > Psittaciformes > Psittacidae > Forpus > Forpus xanthops. The sequence goes on along the minus strand of JASSUY010039128.1, from coordinate 12,481 downwards.
TTCAAAGGGCTTCAAAACGCTCTACACCACCTATCGCGTTGTGGTTCCCGCAGGTATGCGAGGTATGCGGTTGTCTCCCTGAGTCACCTAATTGTCTTCAGGAAAGTAACCTGCGAAAGCACGGCAGAGGGGAGAAAACTCAACTGGCCATGTAAATGCCGTGATGGTCAGCAGCAGTCCTGCAAGATCACCTCAAACAGAGGCTTTGCTAATTCCTATGTCCCAAATGTCAAAGCTAATGGAGAAGCAGGGCTGCCCACTTTCGTTCCTGCCTTTCTTTTGCAGCAGCATGAGCAGAGAGTGTTGAGGAGAAGAAGCAGCACAGTCTCAAAAGAAGCCACTGTATTGGAATAGCTGATCTGGAGCTTGGTGCATTGCACAAGTTATGGGGTGGCCTCTGGCCAGGAGGGTGAAACAGTCCCTGACGGCTGTTCTTAATAGGGGCTGAGTCACCGGTGATATGGGCTGAAACAGTGATGTGATGCGGCGGTGTCTGGGCTAGTTACATCCTGATGAGGATGGCGGATGTCTTCCTGGGGTTTCCGTTGTGTCAGAAGCACCTGGGGAAAAGTACACCAGGGAAGGGATTTTTGCCATGACCAAACACCACCTCAGGCAGTCTCAGCAGAGGAATGGATCTCACGGAGGAATGGGAAACCATGTAGCTGAGCTGCTCAGAGAAACCCATTGTGTCAAGCATAAGGAAGGAGGGGAGGCTGAGAATGGAGAGCACCACCCCATGCACATCATGCTCTGCCATGCAGTAACACTGCTCGGTTACCTGTGCCAAGGAAGGGAGAGGAGGGAAGGGTGGCCGCTGGGGGGAAGGAGGTAAGTCTAGGGCTAGCTGTAGGCAGTCTTAGCTTACCGGTGGAGCAGGCAAATGAGCAGTGGCTCTTGGGCTACTCAGCAATGGGAGAGTCAGAGCAGAGCTCTGCCTCACTGAGACCTGATGAACACCACAGCCATAATCATCCATTTTCTTCCTGGTGGAGGACAAAAGCAGGCAGAGGAAGCTCCTTTGCTCAAAACCCCAAGTATATTAGTTCATCACATTGGGTCTCAGGCAGGGTCTCTGCAGGTGGAAATACTTCAGCTTTTTGTTGAAGCTGCAGTAAGATGTAAAATATTTACAGCTCTCTCTTCAGAGGAAGCTGCTTTAGGGGATGTCATCCTGTGCTATACAAAATAGGGCTCTACAGGGAAGTATAAAGAGGCAATCCAGCCTGCCTGTCATCAAATGACCGAAGCAGAAAAGGAGCTGATGAGGTGGTGGTGGTGACTGTGAGAGTAGTTAACATAGCAAAACCAGACCTCAGTGGCCCATGTGAATGTTGCCTTGTTCTTCCCTCCCTATCTGGATGCCTACAGGGGATACAGTCTGCCACACCTGGCCCAGCTCCTAACCCATCCTCCTTCAGTTCAGGATTAACCCAGCACCTTTGCTCACCCAATGAATGGCTTTGACTTTCCCCAGTCCTTTATTTCCCTACCCAAGTGCAAGCCCGTGCTTGCTCCCATCTCCTCCAGCACATGGTATGCCTCTCCCAATGAGCTAGCTCAATGCAACCAGCTCCTCCAGGGGAAGGCACTGTGTTCTGGAGGTGATGCTGAGGGGCTCCCAGGTCCCACATGAACACCTATGGGGCATTGCGGCGCACTTGCTGGACAGGCACACAGACGGTGCTCATTGATGCTTTCACATAGGTGAAAGACTCAAGTCTTGCTTGGGTAGGTTGGGATGTTTAAAAAGCAGACCAGGTGGGATGTCAAGATAACAGAGAACAGCAAGCTTGTTCTTGTCTACCACACAAAACAGAGAGGGAAAGTTCTGCTGGGGGGGGGGGGGGTGAAAAGAAACATTCTCCATCCATCTTTATTCAAGAGAAATAAGTCTTCTTGTCCCCAGGCATCCAGTGTTGATTTCTGAGGATGTGATCCATGCCTCCAGGGTCAGTGATGGCACAGGCACCCAATGTCTCGCTGCTGGGATCAAATTAACTCAGCCATCAGCAGACATCAGCCACTTTCTTGGGATTTTCTCCTGCCCACCCTTCCCTGCCAACCATGCAGTGGGATGCTGTGGTCACCTCCTGCCCACCCTTCCCTGACAACCATGCAGTGGGATGCTGTGGTCACCTCCTGCCCATCCTTCACTGACAACCATGCAGTGGGATGCTGTGGTCACCTCCTGCCCATCCTTCCCTGACAACCATGCAGTGGGATGCTGTGGTCACCTCCTGCCCATCCTTCCCTGCCAACCATGCAGTGGGATGCTGTGGTCACCTCCTGCCCATCCTTCACTGACAACCATGCAGTGGGATGCTGTGGTCACCTCCTGCCCACCCTTCCCTGACAACCATGCAGTGGTCACATCCTACCCGCATCCTGTGCAGGTCCCTTCCCTAATTGCAGGAGGGCCTGGAAGACCCCAGGGCTCAGTCCTCCCTGATGCAGGGTCCCCTCAGCCTGCAGGGGCTGCTCACAGGGCATGAGGGTGGCACAGTTATAAATCCCCCACTATCGATTACACTCAGCAAGGGTTTGGCCACCAGTCTCATAATAGCATGGTGCAGGGTGAGCCCCTGTCACTAAGCCCCTGCCTCACTCTCTTCAGTTCTTGTGAAAATCAAGAGAAGACCTTGGTTTTGCTCCACACCAGAACAAACCCAAAACATAAAGCTTCTAAATATCTCATAAAAGAGAAATGCCACTTCCCACCCAGCTCTACTTGCTGCTTACGGAACAAAACTGTCTCCATCATGAAAATACCAGCATTGCAGTGGCATTTGTTCCAGCTGAAATGTGAGGCATGCCAGCCCCTCTTCTTTCACATTTGTGCTTGAGCATTCCTTAGACTTGCATTTTGCAGCAATAAGGGGGTTTTGATTTGTAGACGTTATTTAAACTCTCAGCAAGGAACCAAAGTAACAATTACCCACTCCGCAGTCTGGTGATTCACGAGACGCTCTGATGAACACAGGGATGCTGTATAACCAGTATGAGCTATTGGTGAGGAACAGCCATAAAGAATGTCTGCTCAGGTTATGGAAGAACAGCTTCTAACAGGAGGTGTCCAGCTGCATCCTGGAGAATGAGGCACTGGGTGATTGAATCATCCCTTGAGGTAAATCACAGCAGATTACTTTCACACACACACTACTGAAAAATTCATCAGCGATCTGAGGCTGGAGAGCAGCACTTCCCGAATGGAAACAGCTCCAGATGTGAGGCAAAGAGAAACCTCCTCAGGTCAACGACATTCTTGTCCCTGTTGACTTCAGGAGATGATGGACCAGACCCCCCAGTTGCCACAGAGTGAGTGGATGGTGATAGCTCTATCCTTTCATTATATGATTCACAATCACTGCCCTACACTTCTTAATAGCCAAGAAGACACCTCCTTTCATGCTGACACATTTGTGCTGCTGCCAGTAAACTAAAAACCCTTCCTGTGGCTTTACCAGGCAGTTCACCGTAACAATCAATGCTACCCACATTGGTCATTACGACTCTGTAATCAGAAATACCACAGATATGAACTCTCAGAGGGTTGCTGATGGAGGCTTTGCTGCCACTCATAAATGCAGAATAAGCTTTAAATCCTGTTCAATACTTAGCTTTTTGCCCGACTCTCTTTCCCCCAAGGAAAGCAGCTCCTCTCAAGACTTTTTCTGTTCCTGCTGCAACCCACATCTGAAAGTGTGAAGGATGCTCCTCCTTCCAGGGCATGGAGCAATCCCATGGCTTTCCCCAAAAGCTGATGTCACAGAGGCTGCCCCTTCTTTTTTCCCTCCTTCCAGTAAATACTTACCCCGAGCTCCTCCCACCAAAATGATGGTGCTCCTTGATTCCCTTCATATCTCAGCCCCTTCTCTTCCTACTGAGCAGAGAGGGTCCCCCACAAGCCAACTTTCTGCTCCCCTATATACTGAACCACACTGGATATACAGATTGGGTTATCTGCAAAACCAAGTATTAAGCTTGCTCCAAGAACTTCTCATGAGGGATTAAACATTTTGTACATGCCCTGTGTGGGAACTGAAGGAGACCAAACCCACCCCTTCCTCCCTATGAGCAAGCTCTAACAGCTCATTCTTGGCTCTCTGTGGCTCGGGTTGTGCCAGTGAGGTTTCCACTGCTGGATCTTCCCCAGGCCCTGGAGCCTCCATAGTTTTCCAAAGGGTTGACACACGGAGGTCCCACGGCTGCTCCTTGTCCATGGGAGACCCTTGTCCACCCAACATTTGCACACAAGGAGGGTCAGCAGTGGCTCCTGTGGTCCCTGTGCCCACCCCACTGCCTCCCAGTTAACAGGGAACCAGTATTTCCCTGGAAAATATCAATTTTAGGGTGGTTTTTTTTCCCCCTTGTATTTGGAATGTGCCACTTTCAACAAAGCTTTTGCCAGGAAACGGTTCTGAGGTTGGAATTTTTCATCCACATGTGGAAAAGCCACTAGCAGGTCACTAGTGGGACTTTAGGTGACCCATTTCACATGTGGATCTCAGAAATGAGCTTCCCACATCCTTAACCCCTTTTTTATAACCTTGGATCCTAACTCTTTCTGATCAGTAAATCAATGCATATAAAGATGAGGTTTGGTCCTCCTGAGAAGCTGGGGAAAAGGATAACCCTGGGAAAGTGTTTTTTTTCCCAGCCACAGCTCAGGCTGCTTTACTTCTAGGGAATGCTCTCCACATGTTTGCCATGATGTTGCATGTCCTGAGTCATGATCATAGAATCATATGGTCATAGAATCACAGAACAGTTTGGGTTGGAAGGGACCATAAGACCATCCAGTTCCAGCGCTCCTGCAATGCTGTGGCTGCTCTCTGCTGCTCGGCTCTGGGAGATGAGAAGGGCTACAGGCTACAGCGGGTGTTTAACAGCCTGTGACCAGGTTGAGATGGGGAGATGGTTGTCCTGTGCCAACTGAGCTCAAGCCTTCTGCCTACCCATGTCCTGCCCAGGCAGCAGATGACAATGCCTCACTGAAACACCTTCTTGTTGGAACTCCCGTTCCCCCCAGCTCGTCCTACTCACCAGTTCTGAACTGATGGGGAAAGGTCTTCACACCGGGGTCTGCTCTCTGCTGAAGACCTACCCAGCTGCAATCACTGTGCCCCTCAAAAGAGCAGGGTGAACGGAGAGGGAGGGTGACACCAGGCAATGGGATGAGAAACCCACCGAGGTTGGCAATTGTGTCTGAAAACAGACGCTTTTTCCTAGGAAAACCAATCTGGGCTTTCCAGCTGGAGCTTGTCCATGTCCCAGACACTGCTGGGCTGCTGCACTGCTGCCTCTCTGGGCAGGAAGTGAAGAAATCGGGGGGGGGGGGGTGTGCCACCCTTCAGGAATTATTGTGAAAGGAGCCCTTTGTTTCCCTTGTTGTCCCTTACCAGCACCCACAGTGGAAACAGTCACCTCCAGCCCCATCCAACTGTTTGCTTTGAACAGAACTTTCTCTTCTCCCCTTTGCAGTTTTAATGACAAAACCACCACCAACAAAAGTAACATCCATTTAAGTCCACACCAGAGTGGGTTTTCTGTCCTTCTCCAGGGTCAGTTCAGCAGCCAAAGCAAACAGCCATCCCCACGCCTGCTCTCCGGTCACCATTGGATCAACCCTCTGTTTCCAGCTTACCTTGAGAGGTCTTTCCTTGCTCTATTGGCTGTATCCAGCTCTCCTGATGTGAGTTTGCCCGGTCCCAGAGGTTCCTTCCCCCTTAGCTCTGGTGCTGCTCCATCCATGTGCACAGTGACAGCTCAGGGGTCTGTGTTATGAATCAGGGGCATTGTTTGAGACAGGAGTTTTTCCTGGCTCTTGCTGCTGTGTGTGGATACAGGACTCGGTGCAGGGAGCTAACATGAGCCTTTGACATCACCAGTTAAATCTAGGGGATTAACACAGCCCTAAAATGGTCCAGAGGAAAGCTACTGCTGGGCAGAGAGGAGAGAGCATCATGCAGCCAGCTGACATGCAGGGGATGGAGCCAGGGTTTCTGCACCAGCCGCACTGCTCTGCAGCATCACCCCTGCACAAATAGGGTGTGCTGTGCTTTGCTGCAGCACAAAAGCAGATGTGTTCCTTGGGCATGCCTACAGCAGGGCTGAGGGGATCCCTCCTGAAATCACACAGCCCCATGGAGCCACTGGTCCTGCTCTGCTGGTCAGGATGGGAGGTTGTGGGGTGAGACGTGCCCCTCACATGGTGGTGATGTGGGAGAGGAGGCGATGCTGAGCAAGTCCCAGCCACAGACTCCCTCAGGAGCCTCCTCCATGTCCCCTCCCCAAGGATGCTGCTGCTCTCACAGACCCAGCCCCACAGGAGCACACCTCCAAAGAAAAGACAAGGGAAACCATCCCAAAAGAGGCAGCTCCCCCAGAAAGATGAAGAGAAAACTAAAATGCAAGAGGAGGCTCTGGGCCCCAACCCTGCTGTTTGTAGAGGTGGGTGAAAGCTGTAGCTGTGTAATTGCAAGTCAGGTTGGTTTGGCAACCTCAGTCCTTGCAGATGATGGCTTCTGCGGTTTATGGACACTTGATTCTTTTTTCCCCTTGAGTTGCTGATGCTTGCAGAGCCCTCTCTGATCTTTGTGTGAAGAACATTCCACAGAGTTATTGCAGTGATACTTCTGAAATTTCACACACCTTCACTATGGAGATCATGGGACCCCCACATACAGCATGACCAGAAGCAACTCTGTTTCTGAGCGTACCATCTTGCAGAAGCGACTACCTTGGTTTGCTTCATTCATATGGCACCTACATAAGGGAGAATGGAATATTTTGGGTGTGAGGAAAGAGCCGTTGTCCTGGTTTAAGCCTATTTGTTTGTTTTCCTAAGGAATAGCTCTGCAGCTACCAAACACCCAGTGAAACAAGTCATAGGAAGAAACATCCCAAACCAGCCCATGAGAAACAGGATAAGCCTTAATTGCTGTCTCAGTACTTGTCCATAGCCCATGCTAATCCCAAAAGGCAGTGGAGCTGAGCAGGCTTATGGCCCCATATCCAGCCGATTGTTTCTGACATTAATGATGCCTAAGAGTACTCTAATGCAATCTGGCCAATGAGTTGTAGAGCTTATTATTAGTACAATGATATTTTCTTCAGCTCTTTATCACATTTATTGGATACATGGAAGGCTGCAGAATGCTTTGCCAGATTTCTCTGTCTGGAGTCAAATCATCACCATAGCTTCATCCTATGGAGCTCCTGTGTGACTGGGATGTGGGAGTCTCAAATACGGGGTATTTCCTCCACAACAGAGCCCAGACAGGCCCTGATCAGAGTGTGCAGGGAATAATGTGCTCACTGCATCAGGGGCGGTGTTCCTCAAAAGTCAGGAATAACTGTGGCTGATAAATTTGTTTTTTTGATAGAAAAGCTCCTGTTCCCCTCTTGGGAAGCTGACACCTGGCATCTTCAAGGATCACGTACCAACACTTCCATTTCCTTTCTGTTGTTGCTACTTGTGTATCTAGACACTAATTTGCTTATTTCACAACCACCTTTCACAGTGAATCCTGCCCCAGGTTTTCAGTCTGTGACTGCAATTTGCAGCTAATGAGCTACATGCGATGCTGTTCTCAATCAGTCATTCTTCTGCCCTCTCTTGTTCCTCCTTTGATTGATGTGTTCTCTTTGATGCTGCTCACACTCAGGGACACGCTCCAAGTGCCTTCATCTTCCCACCTCCGGCTGCAGTCACAGAAGGTCGTCAGGCATTTCCAGTGGTGCAATTACCTCTGCAGAAGAGGAACTGATTCTACTTCACAGCTTTCATGTTGAAGTGCTTGAATATAATGAGCTTGATAGTGATTAGCATGGATCTAAGCACTTGCAGCAAAGAACCATGGAGGTTATTTACATAAAACATACTTATTATGTTATACAAGAACCAGAAGATAACTGGAGCAGAGCTCCTGGGTTACTTTACTCATATTCCAATGCCCCATTGGAGTTACAATACTCCATTGCTGCAGTCCGCAAGGAATCACATCATGAGATTGTGCTAAACCGAGCAAGGTATATCTCACAATCAGTTTCATCCTCTATATCCTTTGTTCCTATTAGAAGGATGCTCTCACCTTCTGGTGGTTAAAGACATTCTTCTCATTTCCAATCTAAATACATTCATAGGCAGTTTATATCCCTTTGTTCCTAAGCCTATGTTCTCTTCTAGTTTAAATAGCTCAGTCCCATCCCCTTTTCTAACCCAGGTATCTGTTTTAAAGACAGCAGTTGTAACCTGTATATACATCACTGAGCTATATATGCATTCGAGCTGGATTATGACATGCAAACACTCATTTGCTGAATTTTACTCTAACCTGTAGGCCTATTAAAATTAAGCAGACTACTCAGAAATCAATGAAGCATAACTTCACAGGAAAATCAGTTGTGTAATTATGTTTATTTTGCACCCAAAAAGTCTGTGCTGCTTTTCAGAAGGATTATAATATGTATTTTCTGTCAATAGAAACATACACCCTCTGATTTGTCTTCAGTCAGTATGAAATTACAGAGCTCTGTGATAAAATAATGCAATTACATAGGTTTAAAAGATGTTAGAAGCACATCTAAAGCTGTAGCACTGTGTCAATGCTAAGGGTAATACAAAAGCACAAACCCAAAACCTTTCAACCAGCAAAACTCTTCATCCGGTAAGATGTAGAAGAGAGCAAAGGATACACAGCTTTAGCAATGACAGTTCCTTATTACTCGGTATGCAGTGCTTGATCATTTCTGCTTGCAATATATGGATTTTTCATCCAATTTAATAGCAAAAAGCTTTGTTATTAAATTGGAAATTAATACTATTAAATAGGCAAACTTTGGCCAAGTTAACACCACATCACCCACAAAAATAGAGCATACACCATTTTTACCTCCACAAGGGTTAGTGGGTAGCTAACAAAAATGCATTTAATGAGTGATAAATGCAACTGACACCTCCCACCAGCTTCACTTGCACAGTACCTGGACACAAAACCAAATTGTGCCACACGTCAATGGACTTTTGATACAGAAATACCCACTTCAGATAAGACTCTTTGCACTTTCACCTACATAAATACCTAACTCTAAGTGGACAAACACAGATTCAGCCTGTGGTAACCAGCAGTATGTATTATACATGGCGCAGCACATCAGCTTCTCCTCCCACTGACCAACACGGTGCTTTCAGTGGAGAAAAGTAGTGTCTTGTGCAACTATCCTGAGCTCTTTGCTCTTCTAATCCTTATGATGGAGTATAAGGTGAGCTCCTTCCATGTCAGTCCATTTGAATTCTCTCTGTATATATATACATACAAATACACACAGATGTAGGGCCACACAGCCAGCTCCCATGCAGACACCTAAGATCAGCTGTCAGCCCTGCGAAGCTCCATCCAACACTGTGCAAACAGCCCAATCAGCGTTTGAAATCCCGTTCTCAGAGGCTACCTGGAACTCACACACCTTCTTTTGCCCAAGATCAGAGAACCTGTGAGGTTTTACCTGTTTGGTATGTGTGTAAGTCAGCCCTGGAGCATCCTCCCCTGCACTTCTGTCCAGCGTTTTCAGCAGCACACATGCAACTGCTAAATGAGTGCCAGGCTCTCCACCTGCTACCAAACCCATGCATTTCTAGCTCATAAAATAGATTCTGCGCTCCCAAAAGGTCTTTTTTTTTTCCTTATTTTTAAGCAGCTTTTGTTAACAATGACCTGCATTAACAGAAGGCAGGGAACATTCCCATAGGATAATTCAGCTGACCAGTGTACCAGCTCTCCTAAACCAGGTGACTCTCTCTCCAGAGGCACCCGTTCTTCTCCACTGGTGACAAAGAAAGCTTAAAGCAGCTACTTCAGACTTGGATATCCAACTTCTGAATGTCCTAAGGAGCAGAGATGATTCCTACCCAAAATTGGTCTACAACTGCAGGCTACTGTCAAAGCTTTCTGATCTGGAAAAGGTACACAGACGGGACTGGCTTCACCTGATTTGAACCATAGAATCCATCCCAAATGAATGGAGGTGCCTGCTTTCAGGATGAGATGAATCATACTAAATTCCTGACTTGGGATGGGCTGATTCACACTCAAAAGCTGCATCTCTCTCTCAGTTCACTGGCACTCATATGGCCAGATTAGATGAGCCAGAGATGATAGAAGCAGGACAGTGCAGTTTCTGTGCTTCAGGAGGGCTGGAGATGGGGCACCTACAGTCAGCTTTGGTTTATATTTCTTGTGTTTTAAAGTTGGGATCTTATAAATTCTTTCAGTTTCTTAAACTTTAGGTCAATTTCCATCCCGTGCCCACTGACACATTTCCAAAGCTAAACCTGGCATGATCAGGATGTTCCCATGCCTGTTAGGTGAAGCATGCTGATGAGTTATGAGGGTTTTTCCTAGGAAGTAATGCTGTTCTGCAAACCTTGTTTTCTCCTGGCATTTTAGAAGTTTTCCCTTTGGGTACTTGCAGTCTGCTTTTACTGCTGGTGTATTAAGTCACACTGACGTGCTGGCGAGCAGAGGATTGATCCATGCTGTAACTGCATCTGCACAACGGAGCATCCGCTCCAGAGAGAAATGCTTCCCTACAGACTGGTGTGAGAGAAAAACGATGCTCCTTTGCCTGCATTAAATCAAAAGATCACATTTCAGTCTAGTCATCCACAAACCTCTAAGGAAGCAAGTGGGAGACTGTGGCTGTTCTCTGGACTGCAATTAGCAGGGGATTTTAATAAACCTGAAGTCTGTATGGATCAGGTAGAAGACAGCATTTCTTTCTGCAGCACAGCTGTCTCCCTTACACACAGAGGTGTATGTGTTATAGGATAGGATCTTTCCCCATTCTCCAGTTCTTTTCCTTGCGCTTTGCAGTGATTTCAGTTTCAGCTCAGTGACACTTCATATTTTCTCAGCTTCAGAATTGACCTTTCCTTTACAGCTCCATGACCGCAGGGGCAGCACCAGCTTTTCCTGCCACTTGGAGCTTCATGTGTGCTCAGGTGAGCCCTTTGGAGCTCCCCTCCAGTGATGAGTGGCACTCCTTGGAGGTCTCTGCTTTTCAACATCTTTGTCGGCAGCATGGACAGTGGGATTGAGTGCACCCACAGCAAGTTTGGTGATGACACCAGAGCTTATAAAGCAAAGTGAGCAGCTGAGATCAGTGTGATGAGTTAGGCCGATCATGCAGGAATGGTGCCGAGCATGAAGAATAATATTGTGTTAATGTAACGTTCATTGCTCTCTGGAGAATCTGAGATGGAAACACGAAGAAATCAGCCTGAATTTGTCCATTCTGCTGCTCAATAGAGATGAACAATTCCTACTGAGCAGAAATAGGCATGAGGAGAATATTTCTATATTAAGTATCTGTACACTTGCTGCTTTTGGAAGTAGACAATATTTTACCTTAAGCACTCATATGTGCAAAAAAACATGAGCAGAAAGCCAACACAGCATGTTTTAATCCAAAATGAAATACGACCTTTTAAGGAACCTTAAGCTTCTGAGCAGTAAATGTTAAATCTATATATAATTCAAAGTATTTTGGTAAATGAGGCACTGGATTCAAAGCTGTCCTGAAGAAAACAATCCTCAGCTCTTGTGTTGAAAAATCCCACTTTTGAAATGTTACCGTTATTCACCAATTTACTGCATGGGAAACCTGCTGTTGATAGCAGAGTAGCTGACGTACCTGTGCATGGCATGGATGCTGCTCCGACATGTGCCTAAGGGCTTGATCCAGGCAGGAGTGAGGGTCCTTACAAGTCAGTTGGTGCTGAACACAGCTCTTGTCCTGGGAGTCCAAAGGCAGAGCCTGGAGCCCCATATGTGCCTTCAGGCCATGGATAAAATGCAAGGTGAGGTATTGCAAGGTGACATTCATCTCCCAGTCCTCACCACCTCTGTAGGTTAGCCGTTTGTTGCAAAAGTAGATGCTTTAAATAAAAACATGAAGTATTGGATACTGATGCTTGAAGATCCCATGGCTTTGATTTACCAATTATTATGCTGCAGCACTACCAGGGAATGAAAACATTGAGTCAAACCCACTTTTATCCGGTTAAAACTCCCACTCACTCTTATCTTGAAATCAATTTACTTGTTTTGAAAGGAGTTCCTTTGAAAAGAATTTGAAAGGAAAGCACATAAGTGCAAGTATCACCTTTGTGTGGAGGTACGTGTTTAACAGCTTCATCACATTCATTTAAGGAACTTCTGATCCAGCTGGTTATGGCAAGGTACTAAGAACTGAAACAAGTTTGGATATTAAGAGAACTCTTGCTGACATATTAATGATGACAGGTGTCCTTGGCCTTGTCACTTCTCCCCACCCTCAAATACTCTGTTCTCATGAGACCTCACTGGGAGTATTGTGTGCAGTTCTGGTATCCTCAACATAAAAGGATATGGAACTGTTGGAACAAGTGCAGAGGAGGGCCATGAGGATGATCAGGGGACTGGAGCACCTCCCCTAT
>JASSUY010039127.1:0-17445 GCA_032466535.1 Forpus xanthops | reverse complement strand
GCCACAGCTTCTCTGGGCACCCTGTGCCAGCGCTCAGCACCTCACAGGGAACAGCTTCTGCCTCAGAGCTCATCTCAGTCTCCTCTCTGGCAGTTAAGTCAGTGATTAACCTGGGAGCTTCCACTCATATTCTAATTGCCTTCACTCAAATGCTCAGGGCGCGCAAGCAAACATTACTACTATTTTTAGCTGTTGCAAAGTGATCCCCTTACTATATTGAGGTTTTGGAGTGGTCATGTGGACTCTCAGCTGCTCCAATACAAATACTGGCCAAATCACATTTGTTTGTCAAACCAAACAAATTGAGGGCCCTTTGGTTCAATTTTTAATTCCTTCTGACAACATTAGATGTGAATTAATTTGGTTTTAAAAGGTTCCCATCACATTCTTTGTACAATCTTCCCTTAATCTTTTTGGGAGTATTGTACATTGATGCAGTCTGTCAGGTTTGGTGGTGCTCTTAAAGATGAACGATGTTAAAAGCCAGGTAGAACAGATTATGTCTGTGCAGGAACTGGGTATAGTGGCATAGCTGTAGTGTCCTTGTTAATGCTCTTACTCATCCCTCTATCCATGGTATGGGTGGCCTTTGCAGTCTGATTTTTTGCAGTCATTCTGATACATGTCTTAGCATCATTTTACTGCACTTGAGCAATTACTATTGGAACGGGTGTATCTGCAATACTTCTGGCAACTGTGGAATAAGAGCAACAGCTTATATTTGTGTAGATGTTGACTTGGCTTCATTTGGAAGAGGTTACAGTTGGCTTACCCCAGTAAACCTGAAATACAGTTTTGATATTGAGCTGCTTATCCTTTTGTCATCTCTGTGTTCCAGTGGATTCTGAACTCGTGCTTTTATGTGCCTTTTTATAGATAAGCTTCCAGTTTCCAGATCATGTGTTTCAGGGCCAAGCAGTGTAACCTGTCTTGGTAAATCAGCTTAACTGTAGCCTAGCTTGCACAGTGCAGAATGATAATGGATCTCAAATAGAACAATAATAAATGGCAGAAAGTCCTAGCAAGCTTCTACCCATCACCCCTGCAAATGGTTTTATTAGGCTTGTAATTAGTGTTTGAGGTAATTGGTGCATGCTGTAGGGTAAGGCAGTACTTGAATTTCTGGGTAGATCAACAGGCTGAATATCAGCAGTGTAAAAGTAGTTGTTTGAGGGTTCAGAGACATAAGGACATCTGCGAGCTCAGCAGTAACCAGCAATGCTTGTTTTTGCTTGGAGGGGAATCGTAAGAGTTGTGTCACTTACAGAAGAGCTGCAGAAGGGGAAAATGGAGAGCTGTTTGTTAATAATAGAGCAGGCACCTGTCTCGGATGTAAAAGTACAGGGAATCATAGGACCCCAGGTTGGAAGGCACCTCTGGATCATCTGGTCCAACCTTTCTTGGCAGAAGCACGGTCTAGACAAGATGCCCTGCACCCTGACCAACTGAATCCTGAAGTGTCCAACATTGGGGAATCCACCACTTACCAGGGGAGGTTAATCCAGTGGTTGGTTGTTCTCAAGGTGATAAACTTTCCTCTTGTGTCCAGTCAGAATCTCTCCAGCAGTAACTTGTACCCATCATCATCTCTCCCCTCTTCCATATGATGCCTTGGAAAAAGGGACTTTCCGTCTCTTGTAGCCATCCTTTAAATACTGGAACATGGTGACAAGGTCCCCACGGGCCTTCTTTTCTCCAGGCCGAACAGTCCCAGCCCTCTCAGCCTTTCCTTACTTGGCTTCCCAGTCCCTGGTTCATCTTCGTGGCCCTTCTCTGGACCCTCTTCAGCCCATCCTCAACTTCTGTGTGCAGCATGGACCAAAACTGAGCCCAGTATTCCAGAGGTGGCCTGACCAGCACCGAGCAGAGTGGGACAATGACGTTTTTAACTCTGCTGGTGATGCCCGTGTTGATGTATTTAGGAACCCACTTTGTCTCTGAAATTGGGATGGTGTTTGAATAATTTAATGCATATTGAGTGTGTAACTGAGGGCAGCTCTACTCTACTACAGATGGGTTCAAGTGGAATAAAATGCTCCAAAGGTAGAGGTGTCCATACATCTCTTCTGTGTTTAACACTGTGAATGTAACAGCTTTTGGCTTTAGAGGAGCCAAGAGTTAGGAATTACAGGCAACAAGTTCACAGTGGGTTAGTAAGGAGTAAATGCTTCTGTGCTGTTACTTTAACAGCTTAATTCTTGGTGTTGGGTTTCTGTTACCACATCCAGCTGAAGCTTAGCATCGGGCAGCACTAAGCTGTGCTAATCCTTCAAAAATGCGTTAACTTTGCACACAAGCACTTAGTGAAGTCAGCAGCACTGCTGGTGGCAGTGGGGTTACAAACTAGGATGTGTATTTTATGGGATAACGAGATGCTGGAACTGTCACTGTTCATCCATGTGCCTGAAGGTTTATATGAAGACTCCTCTGTACTGTTATTGTCCTTCCCATGTAAAGCATCCAGCATATGTGCAGCATGCTGGCGTCACGCGCAGTGTGTACTCTAGGACTGAAGGTAGGAGGTATAAACCAGTTGTCAAGGTCTTCAGCTATGTCCATTCTGTTCCAGATTAGCTGGTTTCCAGCCCCTCTGTGGCTATGGAGAGAAGCCAGGCTGTGGCCAGGAGGGAAGGCAGAGCCAGCTCTTGGAGGAGAAGCTGGCAACGGAGTGAAGGGTCTTAAAGTGATTGCACAGGGAGCATTCAGAGAAGGCTCTTGAGGGTTTTCCTGGCCACATTTGTTGCTTCAGTACATCACTGATCTATAGAAAGGGGAAGAAACTGTAATGTAGTCCTATGGGAAGATGGGGAGTTCAGTCACTTTCCAGAAGTTAAGCATTGAGGCTGAGTAAGGTGTAACAAGAGGATGGAGTGCTGTTATCTACAGGGGGTAATCTTCGTCAGGTCTCACAGAATTTAGTAGTGGAACTCCCACCTGCTGCAGCCACGTTTTTCAGTCACAGCTTTTATTTCGAGATGGTATTTTTAAGCTGTCATCGTGATACGTTTTGCTATGGCACATCCGAACTTTTAATGCTCTCTGGAAGGGATGCTTGGCTCGCAGTGAAGTGCCTGAAGTGATAGACTGGTCCATATTTTTGTTTGCAAAGAAGATTTTTCTGAGGTCTTTGCCAAAAACCTTGACGTATTTAAGGGCATGAGTGTGAAGAAAGGGCCTTGGTGTAATCAATTTGTAGGGAAGCTACTGGCTTCCTCGCTGCAAGTTTCAGGTTGAGACAGACAGTGCTTGCTAAATTTAAGCATGATATATGTGCTCTGCAGAAGCCTTGTGGTTAGTGCCATTTTTAAATATCAATGCATCCTTACCAGCAGCGCTAGCATTTACAGCTGAGATACAAATCAGTCCTTAATGGGGCAGCGTGGAATTCTCATCTTCATTTGTTTAGATGGGATTTTATTAAAGAATCATCTCCTGTTCTTTGTCAGATGTAAATAGTTTGTGGCCTCTTTTCCTCCTGCCTCTTTCCTCAACAGCTCTTCTCTCCCTCCTGGGATATAAAGCACATGTTAAAACTCAGTAGGCTTTGGAGCAGACCTGGAATGCCCCAGTGCTCAAGGATCTCCAAGCAGTTTATAAACTAAGCATTATCCAGGTTACATCAGTGATGCTTCCAGACGCAGTGTAGCAGTGAGCTGCTCCTGTTATGTCACAGTGTGACCCATTTACAACATTTTCCATTTAGCTTACCAGAGACACTCAGGGAACCAGTGTAAAGTGATTTAGAATTCTTATTTAAACTGCTGCGAAACTCCGAGTAAATGCTTCTCATCAAGTGAGAATAATTAGATTGCTATAGCTTTGATGCAAGTAAAACTATAGGTCAATTTAAATTGATACAGTTCTTAACAGTGAGCTTAATGTGGTGCTTTGGGCATTAGTACTGTAATTACATTGGGGGTGGGGGTACATCATAAAATCACAGACTGGATTGGGTTGGAAGGGACCTTAAGGCTCCTCCAGCTCCAACCCCCTGCCATGGCAGGGATGCCTTCCATAGAGCAGTTGCTCCAAGCCCTGTGTCCAACCTGGCCTTGAGCACTGCAGGGATGGGGCAGCCACAGTTCCTCTGGGCTTTGTCAGAGCTATGCCTAAATGAAGTGTTTGATCTTGTGTGTAGGAGATCAGGGCTTGATGTGCCCATGTGGTGCTCACCACATGTATGTTGATGTGAGGGCTCAGCCAGAGGATGCTTCATCCACATGGGAGTCTCTGCTCAGTGAACGCTGCTGGAGCATTGTCAGTGTGGGGCAGTTGGAGCCCTGGCAGCAGCTGAGCTGCTGGGCATCATATTTACCCTTTTCCAAGAGCTTCAAGGGTAGTTTATCATTTTGTTTAGTGGGAAAACAGAGAAACTGGAGAGGGAAGAGGAAGAGCAGTATTGGCAGGCTGGGGGGAGCTGCTACTATCCAAGCTTGCAGAGGAACTGTGTCAGCTTTCCACTTGTCCTCATGAACACGGTGGCTTTGGCTGTGTTTGTAACCTTAACCCGTCCAAAGTCTAGGAACTATTAGGAAGAGCCTTCTGAGTTAACGCTGACCTGAACTGTGGCCCTGGGGCTCCTGCACTACGGTGGGATCCTTGACCTTACCACTGGAGCAGAGCTCTCTTTCGGTTGTGTGCCACATTCTATTGCTTTTCTGAAACAAAAACCCCCAAGCCAGCAAACCAGAACATAACCCCAAACTGTATCCAGTGCAGAGTTCTGTTTGATCTTTAATCACATACAGAAACTGGTTTTATTTGTAAGCAATCCTTGCTAATACCAATGAGCAGCGCTGGCTCCTTACATCATTTATTCAATGCTGCTGTTTCCGACAGATGCAACTTCTTGTTAAACCAAGCAAAGCTAACTTCGCAGTGTGGGTTCTTCAGGTGATGTGGGAAAGGAAAAAGCTATTTTTGTGCTTTAGGGTGCTTATTATTTTATATTCCTTGTATAATTATAGCCTAACTTATTGTATAAACTAGGATTCCATTTTTAAACTTAAAATTGGATGCAGTTGGAAACAAATTGAGTTTTCAAAATAGAATTCAATTTTATTATAACAGATGCATTTAAATGGCTAGTGGGGAAAAAATGGCATTTGAAATAACACATTGGTGTTATAACTCCATTGGATCTTTGTGGCAGGAAAAAACACCTTCACCGAGGCATCGTATGGGAGCAAATGGAAGAGCTCTGGATCCAGAATGTGCTTATGTCCCTTCCGGTCTTGATCCAGTGTGGTGTTCTCTTCCATAGTGGCTTTCCTCATCTGGGTAAGACCCCATCACCAGAGGAACAAAGAAAGTGCCTTTGGAATGTTCTTCTGAAAGAAAGAGGCATTTTAAAGCAGTTTCATTTTTGCCTTTTCACGTTGGAGAAACACCTTGGCTTGGTTGTGCTTCGTTGCATGTGAATAAAGGTTTGTGCGGCAGATGTGGGAGTATGGTTTGAAGATGGCAAAAGGCGAGAGCTTGGTGTTGGTTTCTAAAAGCCACTGGTTCACTCCGAAATGAGTTTTGTCTTGGTTCAGGTGGTTTGAAAACCCTCTATTGTGCTCACTGGACACAGCTCCTTCGAAGTTAGCTCAGTCGCTGTGGTGCAGCTCTTGTGAGTGAGCATGGATCCTGCAGACCATGGTGGGCTTTCAGGTGCCCCTCATGATGTTAGGATCCTTCCTAAGCTCCACTTTCAGTTTAGTGTAAGAGAACAGACGTTGTACTGCAAAACTTGGACCTGTCCAAGCGGAATGAGCTTGGCAACGTAAATCCACCTCTGTTTCAGGTGATGCTATATTTTGTATTCACTGTCAGTAAAAGCAGGGCTGCTGCTCTCCCCTTTTCCTGGCACTGGGTGCTGTGGAACTGCCAAGTGAAAGTAGAACTGGGGCAGTGCTGTGAAGGATACAAGCTGCCTGGAATAAGCCCTACTAGTTCTTTGTTCAGGTCCTGCTTCAAACTGAGTGGTGGGAAGAGGTGGGCAGCGCTGCTGCCTCTTCAGCATATAGACCTAAACCTGTAGCTTCATGTCAATTTTGACTCATCTGTTGGATCTCGAGTCAAGGGCTTTGATTGCGGAGGAGTTTTGTGCTCCTGAGAGTTCTCAGTTTTGATGTCCTAGATAGTCAAAGACATCTGTATCTAATGACGGTGTGTGTGCCTTGAATGATGTGCAAGGTTTGCTCCATTCTCCTTCAGCAGTACTTCTGAGAGTTCCACGTTTCCTTCTGAAGTAGGAGGTGAAATGCATGTAGGATTATGGCGATGAAATTCATGGAAAATCAGTTGTATGTACTGGTTTGGCCCACAAAAACAGTGTGTTAACATCCTGGGTTTAGCTTCAGTCAGTAGGGGTTAACCTTCCCTCTCCCTCATGCATTTCCACTTGTCCTTATGGAGTGACAGAATGTAAGATGCCAGTGAAGTAACTGTCTCAGAATTGGCTTTTACTGGAAAATTGAGTTTTAAAACTCCTGCCTTTTTATGGCACTTGAGGCTATCTGTTGAAGCATGAACATTCTCCTTAATTCTTCATTCTCCTTAAAACCAGAGAAACATTTCACTTGCCCCATCCCTTCTTTGAGGACTCTTCAGTTGCCAGCTGGTGCCAGCTGACTGCTCTGCTCTGTGGATGAGGCATGAAACAATCCATTCCTGTCACCACAGTCATCTTCTTGCAAGCCTTGCCTTCATCTTTAGCAGTATCCACTGGCTTTGTGCCTTTAGCTAAGCCCTCACGCTGCTTGTCCAGATAGTTTTCCTTGGTGTGTAAGTATTGGTGGCATCCCGAAGGATTCATATCTGAAACAGTGCCTTTGGAGAGTGCAATTGAAGTGAGAAAGAATTGCATGAAGCAGGAGCCCTGAATTGAAAACCTCTTGGACAGAGCACAATACTGTGTGAGCAGGCACTTGTCCACTTGGATGCCTGGGTAGGAATGTAAGCAGTGTCGCTTGTTAAAAACGTTGGTTTGGGGGTTTTTAGTGCCTTGATAGAGTGTGTGCTGGAGCAGCCTGGCCAGAACGCCTGTGCGGAGGCTGAGAGGATGTATTGCTGTGAGAGCAGCTCCGAGCTGGATTAACTTCAAACCTCTAAAAATAGCTTGCAAGCCATCAAAAGCAGAACTGCTTTTTCCTCTAGTGAATCATGCATCCTGAAGGGACAGCATACGAAAATTAATCTGTGCAGCTCTGTGGAGTCTTGCAGGGAACGGGCTAAACAATAGAGCCCAATGCTACGGTGCACTTTGAATAGGTGGAATTTCTGCAGCAGGATTACAGCATAATACACGGCAAATGAGGTTTTAAATCTGATTGTATTAAAATGAAATGCTACAAGAAGTTTTTCTGCTTCTAAACAGTTGGGTGTTTCCTCCCCTTCAGGCTTCTAAGGTTGCATCTGAGAGACAGTTACTGTCCTTGCATTTCTTCCTTTGGATGATTGTGAATAGCCTCAATTCCTCTTTTCCTGCAATCCTTGTATTCCACTCAGCATTGATAATAATGTCTTTTGGTAGCTGGTCTTTAGTGATGCCAGGTATCGATTAGGTGATGCTCAATATCTTCTGGAGCTGAGCAGATCTGGTCTTGCTGATGTTTAGCAGGAAGAGCTATTCACTTTCTCAAATGCAGCTTGTTGACTCTTTCTCCTTTGTTTCCAAAGTGATAAAGCCAGACTAACTTGGCTTTTTTTGACACTATGGCCTCTTCCCAGCAGTATTCCTCCTGTGAGTGACCATCTGTGGCAATGAAAACTTAAGCAATGTTATGCTTCCTGCTTTTGTCAAAAGAGTAGAAAGTGTACAAGTTGTTTGCATCCATCAGTTTACCCTGATGTAGTTTGCAGTTTCTTATTGGGTTATAATGTGACTAGCTAGCAATTTACACTGCAGTTCTTGCTTTTTCTTGCAAAAGCTATAGAGGATGAAACTGGAGAAACATATTGAGAGTTAACTGTGCTATCAGAAATGCAACCGTGGTCTGAATACTGCTGCTTTGCTGGCTCAAAGAAATGATTCTTACTTGTAAGAGTAGAAGTGGAATTGCTATCCAAGACTGCTTTTGGTGACATGATGAACAGCAGAGGTGTTTAAGAGCATGTAAAGCATATGTAGTATTTATAGGAAGTGCAGTTAATCTTATGGGCAGAATTAAACTGGGTATTCCCACCTGAGTGTAATTTATAGTGCCCTGATCTGTAGAAATGTGGCTTGGAACAGTTCAACCACTCTCCTTCTCAGCAATGGTGTGAAAGTATGTGCTGGCCACGCATTTAAGAATAGAACAAATGTCGCTGTTAGGGAGTGGAAAGTCCTTGTTCTTTCTGTACTAGTTAAGAACCTAATTACTCTAGAGCAGATCCTTTTACAGCTGCTAGCTGTGAGCAAATAGGAATATCATAATGGAGAAAGATCTGCTCATAAACATTTGTTTTTCTCTTAATGGGGCCTGGAGTAGCTAGTGACTTGAGACAAGTGCTGTTAGAACACTGCTGGAAGAAGTAGTTGCTATAAGTCACTGCAAACCTGAGCTGCTCTTTCAATTATGTATTTAGTGGATGGCGTGACTATGGAAAAAAGGCTTCTGTTGCACCAAGTGTCTGTTCTGAAACACCTTTTACCTGTGGGCAGTGTTTTGCCATGCTTGGTTTTGACTTTTTGTGTCTATGGAGAAGCAAAACTCCTAATAACAAAGATCAATTCTGGAGAATTCTTACTGCAGTGTCTTTAAGCAAAGAGCTTGTTTAAGCATTGATCAAAAGCACACTGTGTTGTACCACCTGAATTTTAGCTTAAAGCGTTTCCTCTGCTTGCATGTCTCATCTTTAGCACCAGGTTTGGTTGTCAGCACCCAGTGAAATGACTCCTCTGTGCTGTCAAGAGTGATGGGAATGGAAGAGGATTCCTCTTCTATCTTAACATAAATTAATGGATATGTTAAGCCAGCAATCTTATTTTCATGTTGAATTTAATCCAGTAAAACATTCTGTTATAGTCATGGAATTCCTCTTATTAGTTTTTTCCTAAGGTTTTGCGTTTCAGTGCTTCAATTCCAGGTTGGACAGAGCCTTGGACAGCATGATCTTGTGTGAGGCATCCCTACCTGTGGCAGGGGATTGGAACTGCATGATAAGGTCCTTTCCAACCCAAACCATTCTATGATTCCATGCGTTGTGCTCTGTGCCCATGAAGTGTTAAGTTTCTTACCTGAGAGACGTTGCAAACAGAAGTAGTTGCCTACTCCGTTTTCTACCTGTCTGGAGTTTGAAAGCTGAAAACAAAGCAAGGTTTAAGGGTACTAAAATTGTTCAGCCCTACTTGATGGTTGAAATTAATTGTGTGTTTTTAATAGAAGAATACACATCGTGCATTGGCACTACTGTGAAGAAACTCAAACTGTGCTCCTTTTAAAGAGGCTACTGAACAAATGGTTGAGCACTGTAGGTGATTGTATGAATGAGGCATGCAGGAGAGTGTCTACATAGCACATGGAGAAAAGGGTCATTGAGTAAAACATGACTGCAAACCTAAATATGCACTTGCGTGCCTTTTAAACCTTTCATTGAGAAGCTTTATGAGGACAACTTAGTCCCGTGTGTAATTATTGCAATAAAGAGGAAAAGAAAGGAAGAGGAAAAGTGTCTGAGGAATCCTGGTGTTGCAGGTTTCCTATAGCGTGAATTAAGCTTGGTCAAACTTGGAAACATGAAAGTGGGATTATCTGGGAGAGAAATAGTTTTCCTTGCCCCATGGCTGAAATGTCTCATGTTGAATATCGAGTGGAAAGCTTTCTTAATGTGTTCAATAACTTTATAGCAATAAGTGCTTTTGATCCATGTGCCATATTCTCTAACACCAACTTCATAACTGGAACAGATTTCTGTTAAATGATTCCTGAAATACATTCCTCTTGAGTTTTTGCTCGGAGGAGGTGGCACATTTCGAGTAGACAGATGTTAATTCCATATTCTTATTTTTACATCTCAGCCGTGACTACTTGGTGCGTGCCTGTCTTGGATGGAAGATTTAGGAGCAGACATCCTGGGTGGCAGCTGAATCACAAAGGCCACTGAGTGGCAGTTCTGATGTGGCAGGAGAATGGTTATAGCTCTTGTTCTTAACGTTGTCTCATTGCCTCCACTGTCATTTGTACGGCTGTCCTTGGCAAAGGGCTATGGGATATGGTGATGTTCACCACCACATCAGAGCCTGAAATACCTGTTCAGCTGTTGTGCCCTGATCAGTTTTTTCACAGGTATACTTTTTTCCTGGGCTTTAGAAAGTAGCTGAAAGCATGGGTTGTGGCTTTTGAATTTAAATACCCGAGTATGCATTGTTTGCTAGAAATTAATTTACAGCTGTAAATCTATTTAAGTAATAATCTATAAAACTATGTAAAGAATCTATCAGGTTAATTCACTGTATTGATGGGGAAATAATAAGGCAATGCTTTTCCCACCTTTCTCAGGCAGGAAGGCAGCTGCTCTGTTCCAACGAGTTACTCTGCTGTGTGGCCTAACAGAGTGACTCGTTAAGACTCTGAGCTGTAGAGAAGTAATTGTCTTTTCCCTGGGCCCTAGTTTAAAATGGACAGTAGAGGCTGGGAGTAATTACAATATATTTAGGAAAAAGAAGTAAATCTGGAAATTCAGAAGAGAATTTGGGTTTGTTCTGTTTTGCTGGGAAAGACTGAAGAAGGAATTATATAGAAGCTCAAAACCTAAAACATGCTGCATCTTTCTTTCACCTCCAAAATGCACATTTGTCCTCTTAATGATGTGCCAAGCAGTGCAGTGTTATCCAGAGGCTGAACTGGAGCACTGGAAGCTGGTCCAGGTCCTGTTCTGCGTATTCCTAAAAGCTTCAAGTTGGCTTCCATCTTCTGTTGCATCAGTTGTTGCCTTCCCACAGAGAAATCACTGCTGCGGTGACTAAGGTGTGGGAAGCCTCTTGCTATTTATAGCTGTTCTAATCCAGTGTTTTCATAGCACACAGGGTAGTGACTCCAGGTCTTCTGCTTCTGTTGTGATCAATATTGCTCCTCATTAACTTTGTCATCTCATTCTTTGCTCCTTGAGAATGCCTGCCAGCTGAAGGGATCCATCTGGATACCTTTCCTTTTGGCCCTAGGAATGTATTAGTAAGATGGGTGACAAGAGTATGAGAACTTGGATGTCTTCACTGCTGCTTTACAAAGATGAGGTATAATTTTTAGTGTTTCATAGAAAGCATCCTGTAGAAACAGTGATAACCCAATTAAACAGCATAACTGGCATGCTAATAGCAATATTAGCAATACACCTTTATAGGAGCAAGTAGTAATTATGCAGATAAGGAATACAAGGCCTATTTACTGCCTCTTTACTGCCCATATTGTGTAGAAAGCTAATCTCCTTTTAATGGATCAGAATGATTAATACTTGATCACAGGACAAGTGCTGCTTTGTAATCTGAAGTGTCTGGAAAACAAAATAAGAAGCATTGATGAGGTCAATGGTTACCATCAGCCTGCACTTTATCTGTGATGACCATTCTCTGTGATTGTAATTAATGAACTGTTTAAGTTATGGAGGACATTCATATTATCAACCCTGATGTGTGTAGGAGCTGAGTTTCTAATTGAGTAAATGTGCTGACTGTGGTAATACTGTTGGATAAATCAGACTTTAATCTTGCGTACTCAGATTGTACCTAGAGCTATGCAGGTATTTTTAGCAACACAAGGTGATTTTGCCCAGAGAAGCTGTTTCTGCCTCATCCCTGGCAGTGATCAAGGCCAGGTTGGACGAGGCTTGGAGCAAGCTGCTCTAGAGGAAGGTGTCCCTATCCATGGCAGTGGGTTGGAACTGGAGGAGCTTTAAGGTCCCTTCCAACCCAAACCATTCCATGTTTTACATGTTCATTTTAAAAAGTCCATCTCAAAACTAAGTGGTGCTTTTATCAGCTTCCTCTTTCACTACAGGCACACAAATACTGCCTTGCCATCATGTTTGTAAGAACATGGGGAGGTGAAAGGGCAAAAAGGGAGCTGGATGCTGGGGATGTGGTGCCAAGAAGGGTCTGAAATGCTCTTGCAGGTTGCAGTGGTCATGGTCCTGCACAGGTTCTCTGGCCCATGAGCAGTGAATGGGTCTTCCATCTTCTGGTGGCCGCTGGTTCATCTCCACTGTTGTTTTACAGCTCTCTGCTGCTGGAGAACACGAAAACACAATAAAACCGAATTGATGTTCTCAAAGAAAAGATTCCTTTTGGCATTTCAAATGAAAATAGTTTAAACTTTGAGCGTAAACCTGAACTGATGTTTTATTTGAAGTGTTCTGTGCTGTGATAAATAATTCCTGTGCTACTACTTCATTGTTGGGTTTAGTTGTGATATTGAGATAAAACAAAACAGCAAATTGGTCTGTGTAGCACTCGAGAGCACTACTCACAGTTGTAGCAAAACTCCCCCAAGTACTTAACCTGCAATAGCCACCTACTTGAATTGCTCTGAATCTAGACTCCTGGAAGCTTTCAGTGAATTATGTAGACAGGACAAAGAGATCTTGGGTGAAAAATCAGGCAAAGGTGCTAATGCCTTGGAAGTAATGAACATGTGGCCTCTTTCAGTGGGAGATGAATCAGCCTGGAGGTGCTGTATTTTATTTCTTAATCACTTTAAATGCCAGAAGATTAAAAGACAAAATGGCCAGTGAAAGACTTCTTTCATTTGAAAGGCATTTTGCTTACAACATCAGGCAGAAGTTACCTATTTGGCTTTCTGATGTGATTGGGTCTTACATCATTCAGTTATCACATTTGTAAAGTATTGGTCGGTCTCTTAGAATTAGTTCAATAGACCAATTGTAATAACTTAGTCAAAATGGTACATAATGTCCCATCCCTGGCAGTGTTCAAGGCCAGGCTGGACAGAGCTTGCTGCAACCTACTCTAGTGTCCCTGTGTGTGGCAGGGGATTGGAACTGGATGAGCTTTAAGGGCCCTTCCAACACAAAGCGTTCTATGATTCTGTACCACTGCTCAAGGAGCTGAAGCCTAGGAAGGTGTGTTCCTTGTACAATGTCCCTCTTCAGGGACCTGATTTTGGAATCCCTGTATTCAGCAGCGGTGCTCGCCTTCTCTAATATGTACTATGGTCCAAAGCAGTGGTACCTGGCACCACTCTTCAACATATCCAGAAATAGTTGCTGCTTACTTTCTTCTTCTTCCGTGCCCTTGGCTGCTTACAACAGTAGTTACATTTCTGTAGTGCTTCTCTTTTAGCAGGGGAGTCTTTACTAAGGTGCTTCCTTGCATGGGCTGTGGCTGCTGCTTTAGGGGCAGCCCATGTGGAACTCTCTTGTCAGGCTGGAGATTAATGGCGTCGACTGACTTCCTTGAATTTCTTAATGTGGAAAACCAATACACACCGTAGTGCTGTGAGTGTGCTTGCCGTGTGCTAGCTGAAGGTCACAGCACAAGAAGGTGTTCTTAAATGGCTTCGTGTCTTGAGCAGTAGCTATTAAGTTCAAGCCTGGAGGGTTCTTTTAAGGGTCTCACTTTGCAGAGCTTCCTATTCTGTGTTTGGAGTTTTGCTTTGGTATTTGTCTTAGGAATAGCATGGTTTAGGATTTGACAGCTCAAGTTAGAGAGACAGGTTCCCCCTTCCATAATCTTGAGTGGATGCAAGTTGGTCTGAAACCAACCTACAAGGTGCATGGGGCTGACCATTCTTTCATTGCCTTTAATGCTGAATTTGGGGTTATGGAAACAAGGCTATATATCTATTTATATATATATATATATATAAAATAAAACATACTGTATTTCATTTATGCTATAACATGTTATGTTATACCATGTTATACCCTGTATAAGCTTATATATGTAATATAGAAATAGAATCTTTGGAAAGGTACTGCTTTTTCTGGCCAGGAACCTGTATGCAGCAGAGGGTTAGTGTTCATATGTTTTGTTCTTTGTCCACCCCCCCACCTCCTTGCAATGTTTTTAAGCTACAGAGGAATTCAGGCTAAGATATGGGAATTATTGACTTTAGACTGAAGCAGAGGCACCTACTTTAAACAAGACTTGGAGTGTTTAAACCCTGGAGGAGTGTTTCCCCCTTCTTAGAGACCCTATTCAAATACAATATAAAACAAGCACCCCTGACTTTGGAGGAGTGTGTATATGCACCCTTATATATTTATCTATCTCCCACCTCTTATTCCGGCCCTGAACTAAATTGTCTAAAAGAACATTCTAACCACAAATGCTGAATGTTACTTCTCCAGCATTCAGCCTGTTCCATTTACTTTGCCTCTACCATTTCTCTAGTATTCAAAGTGGCAGCTAAGTCAATGTGAAGTGTACACGCTATACAGTACTCGGCTGATGCCTTCATTTTGCTAATCTTTTCAGGCTTCATCCTCTCAGGGCTTCATTTCAATGTTCTCGCTAATGGGCACCCAAAAAGCCAACTGCTCTAGTTGGCATGTCTGCAGAAGCACTGAGTATTTATGTTCTTTTAATCCTGTGCAATCAAGCTATGAGTTAATTGATGCAGTTCAATGAATGTGTTAGACAATTTCTTTTGGACAACTAGAAGTCTCTAGTGCTTCTGAGCTTCTATAGATCCTGCTTTTCTCCTTGCCCATAAAAAGTAAATAGACCAGAGAGAGCCCTGTGAAAGTGGTACTTATTAAGACCATTGCAAGGTTTTCCTAATACACCTTTCTTATAATAATAATAATGGAAATAATGGAAATATCTGTAAGCCTCCTTTCCTCATCAGTTTCTCATTTTGATCTTCTGCTCTTATCTCTCTTCCATGAATGAGACAAACAGGTAGGGTTAGATGTTTTTCAGGTATTAGCTGTTGCAGCAACAGTTTTGTAACCTGCGTGGCTCAATATTTGTGATTAGGTGATTTTTGTTGTTATGTGGCCTGGGTAGAAAGCAGAAGATGAGGCTTTTCATGTGGATTCAATCTGAGCACTGAAACCCACAATAACTCTATCCTTTGTACCCCAGTGGCATAGGCTCTTCCCAAATGTTAGAGACTGTAGACTATCTCCTTGCTGGAAACATTTGCTCTATCAATGATGTATGGAACTGTTAGCCCAAAGTATCCAAAAGCTCTCTTGTCACAGACAAGAATGAAGGTTATATATCCCAGCATGGCTGTTAGAAGTGATAGGTTTGGCTATACATTAAAAATTTACCATGTGTTGGAAAGTCTTATTTCTCCAGTGCACTGTAGGAAAATGCACAACAGAAAAATGGCATTTCAGGTTACCTGAAGGCTTGTTACACAGAAATTTGTTCTAAATAGCAATCTTTGTATACCTAACTTTGTGCACGTTAATGCTCTACCTTTTGAATATAGAATATATTTTGCCTGATACCTGCACTGTGCAGCACCAGGATATGAAGACCTGTCTGTACATTCAGCTGACTCTTAATATATAAGTTCAGTGTGAAAAAAATCCCATCAGCTTATGTGTGTGTATTTATACATATAAATATATGCACGCACACATTATTTTTGACAGAACTGTGATGTCCCAGTTGATTTTCCTTGTGGCAATACAGAGGCCAATGCAATCTATTGAACCTTGGCACAAAATCTAGAACATTTTATTTGTATATCAGCTCCTGAGAGTTTGTAAATGAAAAAGAAACATTTGAAGGAGTCACCGAGGGCAGGAAATGGAGCATCTTCCTCTTGATTTCTGTTTAAGTGGTAGACAGAGACGGGGAAGCAGTAGATTCCTTTAGAACATAAGTTTACGGGTAGCTTGTAACTGATTGCAAAGCTCACTGCTAACGGCTCTTCTGGAGTCTCTGAAATGCTTTTGCTAACTTTTATTAACTCATATTCCTGACAGGGAACATATATAATAATATAAATTATGAATCGAAAAGATAAATAACATGGTATATGTATGATATAAGGGAATTCTTTGGCTACAGAGCAAAGCTGAATCGAAGCCAGCAGCCAGGCTGTTCACTCTAGGCTTATGTAGGAGTCCAGCAAAGTTGACTTTCAATGTGGCACTAACTGGAGTGCAAAACCAACCACAAGAAAGCTCCTGGCTCTTTCAGGAGTCCTGTAAGTGCTGAGCTGTATCATGACCTTACATACTGCTCAGTGGCACTTAGTTAAAAGCCTTTTTGCCTCTTCAAGTGCAGTATTTTGCTCTTACGTGTTTGGCTACGGGATTCTGTGGTAGCTGAATGTCATGGGATCCCAGACTGGTTTGAGTTAGAAGGAGCCCTAAAGCTCATCCAGCTCCAACCTCCTATCACTGGCTACCCTGGATTCGGAGCAGGCTGAGGTTCTTAATGACTTCTTTGCCTCGGTCTTCACTGGCAAATGCCACACCAGCCAAGTCCTGGAAGGCAGATGCAGAGACTGTGAGAATGGAGACCCTAGGCCCACTGTAGGAGAGGATCTGCTTTGAGACCATCTTAAGAACCTGAATATGCACAAGTCCATGGGACCTGATGGAATCCATCCACGGGTCCTAAAGGAGCTGGAAATGAAGTTGCTAAGGCACTGTCCATCACAGTTGAAAAATCATGGCAGTCAGGTGAAGTCCCCAATGACGGAAAAAGGAAAATATAACCCCATTTTCAAGAAGGGGAAAATGGATGAGCTGGAGAACTACAGAGCAGTCAGCCTCATCTCTGTGCCTGCCAAACAGCTTTGTGGAGCTGTTCTCAAAACTAGTGCTTCTGTGGGGAGGACTTTTGTCTCCGGTGACTTGTGTGTTTGTTAGGACTTTTATCTCCTGGGTACTAGGCCTGTGGGAAGTGTGACTGCTCCACAAGTAGCCAATGAACTGTGAATCTGAAGAACTGAGGTGTATTACCGGTTCCTTCTAGTTGCCTTTTGGACAGCTGGGTGTATGAACTTCTGTTCCTGCCTTTTGAGGGCACTGCTCTTTACCCCCAAGCAATCTGTGCTGCTTTCTCACAGTGCAATTCTGAAAGCATGAAGATCCATCCTGGGCAGATGCGTGTGTTAAAGTTTGTGGCTCCATAATGAGGTGATATGGAAGTGCTACCCATAGTTGTGTAACCTGTAACTATTATTATTTGGTATTTATGTAATATTACAAATTCATGCAGGTTAACATCTCACAACTGATAAAATACAGCTTACTGCTACAGAAGTAACATCAGGCTTTTTTTGCTCCTGTACATCGTTTTGGGGCACAGAAATAGCAAAATTTTGTCCCAAGCTACTGAGAACTTTTTTGGGTAGAAAAGCATCCAGGCTGAATATTAGGGGTTTTTCTTTCTAGAGCTAGGATGGAATCCCAGCCTGGTTTGGATTGGAAGGGACTGTAAAGTTCATTCGGTTCCAGCTCCTGCCTTGGACAGGGACACCTTCCATAGAGCAGTTGCTCCAAGCCCTGTGTCCAACCTGGCCTTGAGCACTGCAGGGATGGGGCAGC